>ONZH01005932.1:0-26273 GCA_900303285.1 Rhinella marina | reverse complement strand
TATATTGCCCAACATTGGAACGGTAGCAACAAGAAGACCAAACACATGCTGCCCACAGGGTTCCGCAAATTCCTGGGTCCACAATGTCAAGGAGCTCGAGGTTCTGTTGATGAGCAACAAGTCCTTCTGTGGCAGAAATCGTCCACAACCTCTCCTCAAAGAACCGAAAGACCATTGTGGAGAGAGCGGCACAGCTCGCCATCAAAGTGACGAACCCCAATGCCAGACTGCGCAGCGAAGAGAACGAATAAATATCTCTGTGGTTATTTGTGCTAAATAAAAGTTAAATAAACACACAAAAAAAATGATCTGTTCCTGTGCCTGATCCACCCAAGTTGAATCTGTCCCATCATGAGAAAGTCCCCCCAAGGAGTCCCCACTGTAACTTGCTTCCCATACAACTAACTCACCCCCCGACACCTGTGTCTCGCCATTGTCCACCACCTCCTCAGACAACACTGGTAAATCCCCACTGTCAGCACGCGGAGACTGCAAAAGGTCTTGCGAATTGGGGCAGAGAATGTTCTGGGGTAGCACATCAGAGAAGGGGTGACTACGGGGTTCCAGGGAGTACGTGACCACATGCAATCTCCATCTAAAAAGTCATACTGAGGCTCACCACCATGCTTTACACTGCAATCTTATTACTGAGGCTCACCACCATGCTTTACACTGCAATCTTATTGAAAGACAGACAATCAGGGGTTCACCGCCAGGTTGTCAGGCAGCATTTTTAAGTGGGTCACCATTACCGTGTCCCTGAAAGTTGCCTTGGGGTCATCCCCAGACTATTTTTATGAAAGGCTATGGGGTTCTATACACACAGTGCTGACGGAAGCCCATCAGCCTTTCTAAACACAATTGAATCTGTCCCATCATGAGAAAATCCCCCCAAGGAGTCCCCAATGTAACTTGCTTCCCATACAACTACCTCACCCCCCGACACCTGTGTCTCGCCATTGTCCACCACCTCCTCAGACAACACTGGTAAATCCCCACTGTCAGCACACGGAGACTGCAAATGGTCTTGCGAATTGGGGCAGAGAATGTTCTGGGGTAGCACATCAGAGAAGGGGTGACTACGGGGTTCCAGGGAGTACGTGACCACATGCAATCTCCATCTAAAAAGTCATACTGAGGCTCACCACCATGCTTTACACGGGCAATTTTATTACTGAGGCTCACCACCATGCTTTACACTGCAATCTTATTGAAAGACAGACAATCAGGGGTTCACCGCCAGGTTGTCAGGCAGCATTTTAAGTGGGTCACCGTGTCCCTGAAAATTGCCTTGGGGTCATCCCCAGACTATTGGCCAGATTTAGAAAAAATGGTACAATTAGGGATCCTCAGAGGCATTCCTACATGCTGCCCCTGCTGTTTCCTGTCCATTTCCGTGGTGTTTCCATCATTTTCTGAAGTTTCCAGGTTTTCACCCAGCCTTCCCTAGGCAGAGCCCCGGTCCCCTGCAAAAAATGCTCAAGTCTCCCATTGACTTCAATGGGGTTCGTTATTCGAAACGAGCACCCGAGCATCGGGAAAAGTTCGACTCGAATAACGAGCACCCGAGCATTTTAGTGCTTGCTCATCTCTACCCCTGACATACATGTATAGAATATGTAAAGAAGTTGGAAAAGATGTACATGGAACAGGCATGGCAAAAGCCAAAATAGGGTCTTCTTACTAGGTCTGAAAAATGCATCATCTCTCAGTGCAGAAGTGGCCAGCACCTGTAAACTCGCATGACTTTTCTTTTATAGCAGACTTGGAACATGACCCTAGGACTATTTTTCATTTTCTTTACATAGTCCATAGGCCTTCACCTAATTGTAGGCTTCATAGTAATTAAATGGTCTTCTTCTATATATGTATGCTCATGGGATATGTCATAAAAGCCTAGTAAGTGAGGTCTATTCTCTAACATAAAAAAATAACTACAGAGAAGGGACAGTGGTCTTATTTTAAACCACATCTTACTCTGCTCCTATTATAGAAAATACTTGTCTTACAAATAAGTGGATAGGTCAAATAACCTCTTTAATTCCATTTATTTATTACATACAACTTTAAAAGAACTTTGCAGGAGGTTCTAATATATAATACAGATCAATTCTTTATCCTTGAAATTGTTAAAGTAAGTACCTTCTGTAACATAGTTATTTGGATTTGCCTAGATCAGAGGTCAGCAATAAAACATATAAACACTTAGGGAGAGCAGAGCTTCTATTGTATTTTATTTGATGTATGGCCTGGATGTAGGTAATTACTCACATCTGCAAGGAGGGTTGGATCCATACCCTCCTCGCCCTCTACCATAATCTTGAGCATAATCTTTGTTATTCAGGCCCAAATCTAAATAGATGACAGGATTTATTCTTTAAAAGGAATATATCTTAAGAAAATTACCTATAGTTTAAATGACATTTTTATGTTTAAAATAGTTTGAAAGAATGTTTTATGTTATTTTCATGTCAATATCTATATTTAAGAAAAAAACGTAAAATCCTGCAGTTTTCGCACTGACGCCTCTTCTTGCAGTTATCTGCTTATCTGTCATTCTAATCCTGGCTGAAATGATATCACCTCTGTCTATAGATAAGATATGGTTCGCCATTCACAATAGGTGATTGTCAGAGCTCATCTATTCTTCCCTTGCGCAATGACCTCCGCACAGGTCACAGAGCATGCCTAGAAACCTCCACCATAGACGTCAATGAGGTCCCCTCCTGTCCACTGGTTTTTATGGCTCATGTGGCTGCTGTAAAGAAATTTTCTTAATGCTATGCAAATGCTGTTAAGAACACATTAGACAAATGGCCACCCCATAATAATTTTCAAGAAATAGAATAAATAAACCTGTAATCAGAAAATAAAAACAGATCAGGAAAAAATGATATGTGTCACTATCTGGTTTTAACTAGCAGATACATTTTTGGTGACACATTTTCTGTAAAAGTAATTCTAAAATTAAAGTTTATAAATCAACATGTTTTGTGGCATTCCCCTTACTCAGGGATTAACATATCAACAAAATAAACACAGCACCTTCAATAAATAACTACTACTCCCCTCGTCAACTTCACTCTCCTATTATAGGAAGTGACTTGTCGGATGTACACACAAATAATTTTTTAACATTCCCTAAAAAATAATTATAATTCTAAAACATTATCAATAGAGATGAGCGAATCGAATCCCACGAAGTGGAATTCGATCCGAATTTCAGGATAAATTTGATTCGCCTAGAAGTTGAATTTCCTTGTGCTTCGTGTCGGCGAATCAATTTATCCTGAAATAGTGTAAAAAACAAAAAAATGCATACTTACATTTGCTCGCGACGGGCCACCAGCCGCCATCTTGATTGAAGATCCCGGCCAGCGTGATCACGTAATCTCGCGCCGCACGAGATTTCGCTCCAGATCTTCATCAAGATGGCGGCGGCCAGCCCGTCGCGAGCAAATGGAGGAGGTAATTTCGATTTAATGTATTTTTTAATGTTTATTTTACACTCAGACGATCATGTATGAACGCGGAATCTGAGGGGTACAATGACGGCGGCGCTATCGCTACTTACAAAAAAATGCACTTCGTGGCGAAGTAATTCATCATGAAGCGAATTTTTTTGTAAAATTCGGCGAATCAGCCGAATCGAATTTTCAAGAAATTTGCTCATCCCTAATTATCAATATATAATAATATAATGAAGTGAACAGGATGTCTTGTATTTTAATCAATCCTTTCTATAGTGTAATTTAACTTTAGGAACTTAAGTATTTTATTTAACAATCCAAAAACTCTCCCTTCTACAAATATGTTTTAAAAAGATGTAAAAAAACACTTATTTTTCCAGAGGAGTAACTTCTTAAAACCTCGAGATTACTATCATGATGAGATAAAAATATTTGTTTCTCAAAAGTGGGTAGGAGGGGCTATTTTAAGTTTTTTCTTAAAATATCTTTTAATTCTTCACTCATTAAACAGTCATTCTGTGTCATGCCCCTATCTTTTTTATCACTCCCTTTACAACTGCCTTCGGAAATATTTTTTATCTTTCAGCCTTTCTGCTATTACTTGAACTTGATCTTCAATAGCTCCCCATTATAAGCAATTTCTTCGTACTCTGGCTATCTGACCAAATAGGATATTTATTTTCCACTTTTTTAGAAAATGTTCCCTTATTTTATATACTGTTAAGTCCAAAAGGGAAATCTCTACCTCATGTATGTGTTCTGCAAATTCCTGCCCCTAGTCATTCCTGTTAATATATCTCACAAATTCTTCCAGTGTTTCCCTTGGGCCTTGTAATATTATGATTAAATCATCTATAAACCCTCTATAAAATTGTATGTATTTTGAAAACTCAATGTTGAATATAAAAATACTTTTGAAAGCTCTTATGTGTAAATCTGCAAAAAAAAAAGGTGTGCTTTTTGCACCCATGGCTGTCCCTCTAGGCTGTAAATAAAAACAACATAATTATGTTCTAAAATGAATTGTAGACTATCAATGAAAAATTGCTGTTGAAGAGGGGGCATTAACAGGTCAGTTTTAAAAAAATCCTATTACTCTTATGCTCTGTTCTTGTGGGATATTAGAGTAGAGGGCAGCTACTTCCAGAGTCATCCACATCATTTCTTCCTCCCATTCAATGGGGGACATTTACTAAGCATGTTGAACCAAAATTATGGCATATATATATATGTATATATATATATATATATATATATATATATATATATATACATATATAAATAGATACAAGATATATATTAATAATTGCAGAATGTGAGCCAAAAAAAAAAAAAAAACATTGCAAATCAAAAGTGGTGATTTATTTCACCCCATATATCAAAAGGAGCACACCACTTTTAAAATGTGACTTTTTAAAATATAAACCTGATTATATGCCTATTTCTCTCTATTTGCAATATTTTAACACTAATGGCACTAAAATATGACTTTTTAAAACTAAAATGTGCCATTTCAGCCACCCCGCTGCCAGACCACACTTGAAACATTTGAAGCATATTCGCGACATTTACAGTGGTAAATTGCAATTTTTCTCTCAGACTCTGATTATTGTTTTGTTTTTGTTAGATGTCAATTTAGTGACAAAACCCTGATGTTTAGCTCATTTATATTAGATAAAAATAAACGCATCCTCTTTTAGGGCAGCTACTTCCAGAGTCATCCACATCATTTCTTCCTCCCACTCAATGGGGGCATTTACTAAGTATATATATATATAGATAGATAGATACAAGATATTCGGGGACATTTATCAATAATTGCAGAATGTATCAACAGTTTTCTGCAGAATTTTTACCATAAAGAATGCATCATGCCATAAATCCATAAATAAGTTCTAAATGTCAAAGTGGGAGGGGCTATCAAAATGTTGCATATTACACCTCATTTATCATCCTCTTGTCTGCAGATTTGGCTCAAATTATTGAGGACAATTAATCTAGCTTATGTGGTGGTGTTCTGTATAAAAAGTCGCATTTATGAAAAGAAAACCAACTCGTGGGAACAAGTGATAGGTAAGTATTAAAAGAGGATGCGTTTATTTTTATCTAATATAAATGAGCTAAACATCAGGGTTTTGTCACTAAATTGACATCTAACAAAAACTAAACAATAATCAGAGTCTGAGAGAAAAATTGCAATTTACCACTGTAAATGTCGCGAACATGTTCAAATGTCTCAAGTGTGGTCTGGCAGCGGGGTGGCTGAAATGGCACATTTTAGTTTTAAAAAGTCATATTTTAGTGCCATTAGTGTTAAAATATCGCAAATAGAGAGAAATAGGCATATAATCAGGTTTATATTTTTAAAAGTCACATTTTAAAAGTGGTGTGCTCCTTTTGATATATGAGGTGAAATAAGTCACCACTTTTGATTTGCAATATTATTTTTTTTGGGCTCACATTTTGCAATTATTGATAAATGTCCCCGAATATCTTGTACTAGGGATAACAGATGTCCAGCATCATGTAAATATTAACAAATCTTTGCAACTGTCAAACTATGTATTCTGACAAATGACTAGTGAGGGAATCCACACCAGCTATTCTAGGCTTCCCCGCTGGTTTCATGGGTCTTTTTGTAACTTCAGAAGAAAATAAAAATAAAGGATGGAAAGGTGTTCTGTTAGAATAGAATATTTTTCTTTAGTTAATATTTCTATTTCATATGGCTTTAATATTAGTTGCTGCAGTATTCCCTTGAAAATGGATAAAAGGTCATCTCTAGAGATGAACAAATCATCCAAAATTTGCTTCGCCGAATATTCGTCGAAGTTTTCACAAGATTCGAAGGAATACGAAGCTGTGTACAAATTATACGTTATTATGTGGTGTTTTGCGAACATTTGCACACTAATAACGAACGTACACTTGTTAAAGGTACGCAACTTATGTGAAGACGTACATATGAGCGTACAAAAGTGCGTACGAATCCTTAGCGTACTTTTATTTTCTTCCAGTTCTGAGGGGGGCGTATCTTTACTTTCCCGCTCTTGCAGGGGGGGGGGGGGACGTCATTTTCCCGGCGTACACAAAATGCGTAAATTTACTTACGTTTTATACGTATCTTACGTATAGTTAGCGATACCTCAGACAGATGTCATACAGTGGCATCCATCACCATAGGGTTCCATTTAAAAAAAAAATGTATATGTTAATATATATTTTATATATAGTTGTTGCACAAAGGGCACCTTGAAAAAAAACATCACACAGTAGAACCCTAGTATCCAGAGTGTACCCCAAAAGGAAGCTGCACTCTTCCTACAACTGCACGACTCAGGGGAGCATCAGAGTGAGTAACCACTACTACCACCATTTTTGGTCCTATCACTCTTATCTTCTCCTCTGCACTCTTGGGCAGGCTGCACATATTTGCAGTCAGCCACAGAGCAGGGACTCATAATCCATTTTCAGGGGCAGACTGGCCATAGACCCTACAAGGAAATGTTCTGGTTGGCCAGATGCCAAGGGGGGCACCCAAGCCCTCCTTATGGCCACTGACTAGGTACATAATGATCTGATGCGCTCAGGATTAATTACTGCTAGGGAAATCAGGTACTTATGCCAACGGCCTCAGGAGCCCTCCTGAGCTCTGTTGTATCAACATCCTCAGGACGCAGATACAGTTGAATACTGTGGTAAAGATGGCAATATTTTGAGCTGCACTGTGCTATGTGGTTCTGCTGGGACTGTATTTTGTGCTACACTACAGTATTACAGGCCCTGCCTACTTCTGTTGAACCTGCCTATTTGTGTTGCCCTCCTTCTGTCAATTTAGGCCAGCCTACAACATGGGGACACTTTTAGTTTTTTTCAAGGCTACTTTAAATCCCCAGTCCTACTATGGCCATATCCACATATGGGGTCAGCCAGAGAGTAGAGTAGTGACTCCTAAATTATATATGGAGTCAAAGAAAGGACTCCTAAGCAGTGCAGACATTTCAATGCAGGCTTACGCCTAGCCCCTCGAGGTCATGCACATGATGGAGAGGACTTGGGAAAGGAGAAAGTTCATCTTCTGCAAGATCTCTCCTAACTGCTTATTGCAGAAGTGTGGGTAGCACATTGTAGAAACAGTTGTGTGTGGACTATGGAATAAATGTACTTATGTTTCTTCAAGGTTTAGTGTCCCATTAATTTAGGTTGCAGTGACCCTAGACACATTACATTGTGTACACACTCAGTTACATTGTTCAAACTGGGCTCTGTTTAACTCCTTGTTAAGAGAAACAAAAATACACTTTTGAATGTTTTTTTCCCCAAATGATTTGTGATATATTGAATTGTATGCAGCAGAACTATTGATCCTGAATAGTTTATAATCTCTTAATTGCTATGTTTTAGAGCAATATGCAGTGGAGTCTGACATCTGATGCTCCACAACTGATAATAGTCATCTTTGTGGCAAATTCAGAGGAAGCACTGGTTAACTTCACATGGTGCAGCAGATGTTATATTGACTTTCAATAGCTTTTGTTGTTTTAAGTGTCAATTTAAAGTTTGCTGCAATTGTGTATTTAATGTGTTAAGCATCAATTAAAAAAATTCTAAACTGCAATTTAACCTGGAATCCTGAACTGTCTCACTCCATCACCCCATTGGCCCCTAGACAGCACTCGTTGGGCACCAATGGTTTAACATGGCAGCCAAGTTTTTAACGAAACCTTCCAGGTCTGCCATAGATGTAAGAGATTCCATTTTTCAAAAGCAATGTTTATTTGAACAAACAATAACAGCTTCAAATCCCTTGACAAAAACAATTCTTCTGGAAAAAACAGCCTTTTGGATTAGAATGTTCTGCACTATTTGTTTAAAAATAGTAAACCATAAAAATAATCAACATTATTTCCACATAACTGGTTACCTCCCCTCTGTACCCTTACTGCAGACTGCTGGCAATTCATTCATAACTTCTAGTAGGAATAATAAAGGAATGGCACAACATAGAACCATAAGAATAGATGTTCCAGAATCGTTATTACATGGAGAATGCATGAAGCTATTAAAACAAGCATGTCAGGAGTGGTGAAAGGTCCTCTTTAAACAGAGCAACCCTTTATTATGCTATACATAATATATAACATAATATACATAAATATATAAACCTTATTTTTCAGACTATAAGACCACTTCCATTATGGAAGTAGTTGTCAGTATGCAGGAGACGCAGGTGGTGAGTCGTGAGTAAAGCACTGTTTTGTCTGTACTCACTGCACCTTGGTTTTCTTCTGGGTGCCACACTGTATGTGTCCTGACCGCGTACAGCGTAGTGTATGTTGGCCCGCATTTTGCCCTGACACTGTACAACGTCAGGCTACAGTACAGTGCAATCCAGAAGAAGACAAGGGAGTGGTGAGTGTCAATGTGGTCCAGAGCAGGGAAGGTAAGAAGAAATGGGGGTCTGATAGGGGTCTGATACAGACATCAGATGGATGTGATCTGATGTCTAAGCAGGACTGGGGGTCTGATCTCAGGTCTGAGAAGGAATGGGAGTCTGATTGAAGCTGAAGGGGCTGATGAAGCTTGGGGGTCTGAAGTGGGTCTGCTCTGAGGTCAGATGAAAAAAATATTTATTTTCTTATTTTTCTCCTCTAAAACCTAGGTGCATCTTATGGTCTGGTAATTCTTATAGTCTTAAAATATGGCATATACTAGTCTATTAATATAAAAGTTGGCAACACACAGAAACAATGTATGGTAAATCTCTGAAGAAAATAATTTATGTAGTACCCTCATAAACATTAACAGCCACATTACCACTCAGAAGCACTGACAACTACAGTAACCCCAGTAAAAATGGTAATGGACAAAGTGCCCCCACAAACAGTAACAGCCAGTCAGTGTCCACCTCCCAACCCTCATCATTAACAGTGACAGCCACAGTGCGATTACAAGACTTCTGTGTAGTGACCCAGGCCTCGATCTCCTAAGTTTAGTAAAGAGATAATCACGGCCAGCTTCAGTGCAGAAGTCCGGGGCACGGAAAAGCATGGCACTACGACAAATGCAAACTGAAAAAAGTTCATTCCAGCCTCCGGATAAAACAATGGAATGACCCCACTAGACTGCGGTTCAGTCCATCGTGTACATAAGTATCTAATTTGAATATCCATCTAGCTTCAGCTTTTAATAGTCTGCGGTGTGCATCTCCACCTCTGACTGGCAGAGTCACCATTTCAATGCCTTGCACCTCCAAGTGTGAACTGTTACCTTCATGCCCATGGAGAATATGGTGGGAAACAGCAGATATACCGGTAATGTTTTTTTTTGTTCTTATTTTCCAGTGTCTGCGGATTCGGATTTTCAGTGGTCCCGGCGGCAGGTTTTACATGTGATAAGGTATATTACATTATTGATGTCACAGTTAATATACTCCTTGATTTTGTGCTTGGTACCATTGGCTAAAGAAACAAAGGGGCAAATTTATTAAGACCGGTGTCTAAACCACTATAAACCCCTAAACTGGCAGTGGATCTGCCAAAGTTAAACTTCTGCGCAATGAGTGCCAGTTCTAAATTTAAGACAGCTTCCGAGCTGTCTTAAATTTAGGCCATTTTCTAAGTCTCAAACAGGCATAGAAATTGGTGAATGAGAACAGGGGGTGGACCAGGGTGGTTAAACCCTGTCAAAGCCAGTAATTGCAGACCAATTCCTTCTCCTCATGGATAAAATGACATAGTACATGTGACAAATGTAACATTACATAGAATTGTGCATATAAATCATATAAGAACATAATTAAAGAAAACAATGGTAATACCCCCAGGTATGGAGTATAATACATACATAACATGGTATGACAATACATTTCATGACATTAAAAAATAAAATTTACTGTTTAGGGTACTGCACAGTTATTTCCCTATGTCTGATTATAGCACTGATCATGGACTAACTGACCGGGAAAGGGAGAGAGTGTTGGTGATTTGTGTTATACTCTGGAACAGGTAATAGGCAGTGGCCTGTGCCCAGGGCTGGATTGGCCATAGACCTTATAGGGAAATTTCCCAGTGGGTTGATACTCACGGGGGGTCACGTGAGCCTTCCTCACGGCCACCAGTGGAAATTTTTTGGGATGTATTTTGTACTGTTGAGGCAGTATTTTGTGATAGGCTGTGGTATTTGGCTCATTTTAGGGTGATATAATGTGCCACAATATGGTATTGCTGCCCCAACCTACTTGTGTTGGCCCTGCCTTCAATCAATTTGAACCTGACTACAAAACAGGGCCATTTTTAGTATTTTTTCCAGGGCCACTTTAAGTTCCCAGTCCGCCCCTGCCTGTGCCTAATTATAACACCTCCACTCTCCCCTCCATCCAGATAGTTAGTGTGTGTGTCGAGAAAATGAAGAGCAGAGGTATCTGTGATTGATGTTATAATCAGACACCAGCAAAGAACAGGAACAGGTACGTACATGTGGTTTTTGAGCAGAAACAGACAGACTGAAGACAAGCTGGGGACACTAGAACAAGGACTGTATTTCAGGAACACTCCAGTTAGGCACATTCGTGTCCATGATGACATCCGTGACAAAGTGGTCAGTAGTCATCAGTGAAGAATCCGTGTTTGGTCTGTGTCCTTTTTTTACTCTGTTTGTGTCATCTGTATTTCATATACACTGCTAGGATGAAAAGTAGTTTCTAGAACATCTCCTACCAATGGTTAGTGAAAACCACAGATCAAAAACAAATGACATCCAAGTGGTATCTGTGGTTTTTATTGACCCATAGACTATATTGTCCATAATCACAGACAAAAATAAGGCATGCTTCCATGGTGTCCATGGAAAAGTGAAAGAACCCTTATAACACAAAAGGAAGCCAAACTGCCTGATAAAGTATATTGTAATATAGTTATATTGTAATATAATCACCCGCCCTGATCTGATAATAAAAAAAAAGTTACACTATAAGAAAAAAAATTAAAATAAGAGTGAGTTTAATACCAATATTACCGGTAATTTGTTTTAAAATCATGCATTTGATATTTTATTAACCAAAAAATTTAGACACTTAGGTCGGGTTCGAATCACGCTTTTGCGCTACTTTTAACATATACGTTGGGGAAAAAAGGATGCAGAAGCGTAGGGCACTACGCTTTTCCATCCTGCAGAGTCCTGTAAAAAAAGTGTACATTGACATATTTGCCATAAATTAGCTTAATCTTCTGGAAATAAAGACTGGCGTAAAACAGCCCCACAATCTCTTCATCCTGGGAGTGCTGGGATTTGTTTGTTTTTAGACAGATTCCTTAACAAGAATCATGCGTATTCTTTATTATGTTTTTTTGTTATTTTGCACCTTTGGTAGTACATTGAAGATAATTATGTAGCTCTGAGTCCGTGGACAAACAGAAAAACATACAATGTTTAATACTCTTAAAGTATGACCCATGCTCAGGTTCCCTTACGAAGCTTTGGAAGCCAAAACCAGAAGTGAATTAAAAAAAAAAAAAGAGGAAAAATATTATCCGGTCTTTATACGTTCTCTCCTTTTATGATTGACTCCTGATTTTGGCTTCCAGAACTTCAGGAAACTGGGACACGTGGCCATACTTAAGTACTTTAGAACTAGAGTTAGATTTCTTACCTCTCATCAGCTTCTGTTGTGCATTGACTATGAGTATGAAGCTTGCAGTCCACAACACAAGAGACAACACTCCTTCCATGCTGGCTCTCAACTCTAGTATTGTAGTGACTTGTAACCGCCACATCTTATAGGTGTAGATTTTGGCGGTGTTGGTCACAGTATTTATTCTTGGCAGCCATCTAGTATAGGTGTGTTCCGAAGCAGAGGACCGTAGCATTTTCCCAGCTGACCAGGAGGGAAATGTAACCATTGTCTTTTCAGTCATCAATTTGTGTAGATTTGAAAGTTAGGTGTGGGAACGGGTTTGTGGCTGCACACCATGAGGTGGAAGTGACTTAGTATAATCTGCAAAATTTCACTGCATTGTTTAATTTACGTAACTGCAGCAGCGATAGCCTTTCCAATTTTTTAAGTATTGCTGTCATCACAAAATAACAATGCTTGGAGACCCAGATAATGAATTCTAAGTGTAAGGAAATTTTGCTCCATGCACTAGACAAAGTGAATGAGACACTGCAATAATAGTATGGTGGAGAATTCTGTAATTTTAAAATATTTCACGATATCCTCAATTTACAGATCGAGTTGTCTCACTATTAGAGGGGCTGTCCGAGTTAACGTCTTTATTGGAAACTACTATAGGACTAATAAACAATAAAGAAAGGCCATTATCTCCCCATTGTCTTCCCATGAAATTCACCATCATAGCTGTCAAATGGACAATAGCATATATCATGCAAAGTTCTACTAGGGGACGTCACAAAATAATAATTTGATCATTTTTGTAATTCATTGTATACCAATGCATCACTATAATAATGACAAGCACGCTATTAAGCTGTTCCTCAAAAGGCATAGGGTCAGGGCAGGCCTGGGGGCCCTAGTTAGGCCTCTGGCTGCCAGAGTAATGCATCAGTACTATTGATGATCGAGCACCCCGATGTTCGGGTGCTCAGGTGCTCTAGCCGAACACTAGGTGGTGCTCGAGTGCTCGGCCGAGCACCCGAGTATGATGAAAGTCAATGGGAGAAGACCAGGCACCCCCTGCTCGGATGAGGGGAGGGTGTCTGGTCCATAGGGAAACGTCAGAAATTGGTGGAAACACCACAGAAATGGTTAGGGGACAGCATGGGGAGGATGTCTGGATGCATCTTGGACTCCAAAGTCGCTGATATTCATGATGATGGCCGACTATTAAGCCACTTTTACGGAATGACAAAAATACCCCCCCAAAACCCAAGATAACATCGATTTTACAGGAAATATTGTTAGGAAACATAGATTTACTAGTACGTTAAGTGCAAGTGCTGCCAAAAATTACACGGATGAGGCACTCCCATACAACCGGTATATCATATAAAGGAGGGCCTCATTCACATTGTGGTGTAATTGTGGGACTCCAACACTCATAAAGCCTATGCACTAAGGGAAACGGCTGCCAAAAATTACAAGGAACAGCCACTCCAATACCCTCTTTATTACACATAAAGGAGTGCATCAGACACACCTTTGAAAAATTATGAATGATGGCCTGCTGCTGACACTCAAAAACAATAGTGGTTGCGTGCTGCTGCTGAGCTGACCGTGTAAAAAATTATGGGTGACTTGCTACCGCTGAGTTGACCGTCTTAAAAATTAAGGTTGACACGCTGATGCCCATCAAACTGTCCCAAATTTAAGGTTGACACGCTGCTGCCCATCAAACTGTCCCAAATTTAAGGTTCACTCGCTGCTGCCCATCAAACTGTCCCAAATTCAAGGTTGACACGCTGCTGCCGAGCTGATGTTAAAAAACAATTTACGGGTGACACGCTGCTCCTCATCAAACTGTCCCAAATTCAAGGTTGGCACTCTGCTGCCGAGCTGACGTTAAAAAAATGTACGGGTGACGCGCTGCTACCCATCAAACTGTCCCAAAATGATAGGGGAGTGTCTAGGTATCCATCTAGGTGGGAGGTCTATAACCTAGATGGAGGTGATTAGGGGGACAATTTGTTATAAATAGTGCACTGAATATTTGTTCATCTCTAATTATGAATCATAGCACACAGTTATGATGATAGGGGGCAGTGTGGCTGACACTCTTGTGGGGTCAATTGTACTGGTAATTGGGGGGCACTTTGTGGAAGGCATTGTTGTATGGAGCACTGCATGTCCTCCAATGGAAGATGGTATGGACTATTTATGTGAATAACCAAAGCCAGAACTACCCCAGAGGTCCACAGTAAGCCAAACTGCCCAAAACTTGATGCTGTTCATTGACTCAATAACCACTATAGATTTTCTTTGTGCAGTGATACCGGTCCTCAAGACTTGTGTAAAGATATAGAGGATGTGCAGAAGAAAATGCTCAAATGACAGTGCCTCTGATGGTCCTCAAATCAAAGGGGAAAGCAGTAAGGAGGCAGAGGAGGAACTGCTGGCCTGGAGTCTGTGTTCATTTAGGAGGTTATGGGTTATGAATAGTGATGATCGAGGACCCCGATGTTCGGGTGCTTGGGTGCTCTGGCCGAACACTAGGTGGTGCTCGAGTGCTCGGCCGAGCACCCGAGTATAATGGAAGTCAATGGGAGAAGACCAGGCACCCCCTGCTCTGCACAGGGGAGGGCGTCTGGTTCATAGGCAAACGTGAGAAAATGGTGGAAACACCACATAAATGGTTAGGGAACAGCATAGGGAGGGTGTCTGGTTCATAGGAAAAGGTCAGAATCGCGACTTCTCCTCTTTCACTCCTAAAAGTACGCTAATTAACTGAATTTGTATGCATTAGCGCACAATGCGTAGCATTAGCATACAAATTTGTACGCATTAGCGTACAATGCGTAGCATTAACATACAAAATCGTACATATTAGCATACAATGTGTAGCATTAGCGTAGAAATCAACATGGCGAACAAACGTGCGGGGAGGAGACTCGAGCATCGCACTCGAGCACATGTGGTGTTTGGCCGAACACAGCGATGTGCCGAGCATACCGATGCTCGAGCGAATATAGTGCTCGGGCGAGCATGCTCGCTCAACACTAGTTATGAATTATTTAGGGTGCTGTCTCCCGATATGTATTTAGGGATTCTGGCATCTGAATTTATTTATGGAGGTCTGGTTTAAGTCTGTATTGATAGGGTCTGGTTTGGGGGTCTATATTTATTTAGGGAGTCTGTCCAGAGATTAGTTATTGGGTCTGAATTTGTTTAAGAGGGGGCTGCTCTGTAAACTGTACGGGTATATCCATACAGGGCATATATGCTGCTAATTTTTAGCATTTTCAGAAGTGGCAAAGAATTCACATCACACACACTGTGGATTTCTAAATTCACAGAACTTTAGTTTCTCTTGCAGGTTGACACTTTGCAATACATAGGGTGAAATCTGAAATACATAAGCAACACATGTAGATTTTGCTTCTCATATGTTGCTATACTCATATGTTGCTATTCTCATATGTTGATATACTGCTCTAGACCAGGGATGCCCAACCTGTGGCCCTTCAGCTGTTGCAAAACTATAAATCCTAGCATGCCCTGACAGCCTACAGCTATGAGTGCATGCCGGGAGTTGTAGTTTTGCAACCGCTGGAGGGCCGCAGGTTGAGCATCCCTGCTCTAGACTAATAGAGTTGTTTCAGGTTTGCTCAGTTCAGGTTTTTGGTTCACGTCTTTGTTTTTTTGCAGACTTCGGTTTATTATTTGTCTCTGACTGTCTTGCTGGGTTTATATTGCTAGGCAGGATCAGGTTCTGTTTTTTTTGCTTATCTCTATTCACTATCATTCATTCGCTCTCAGCCTGTATACTAAGGGGCGTTGCTAGGGTCTCAAAAGATCCTGGGTCCAAGCCCCAGCAATACAGTTGTATATGCAGCAGACACTATCTTCAGGGCCTTGGGCCCAACATCCAGGACTCAAGCCCCAAATGTTTTGGCCTAGCAACACTCCTTATCACCATCTTCCGTCTATTTCATTGTTGGATTTGATTCCTGTGATCTATCGAGTGTTCATATGTACCTCATAAAATTATTGTTGTGATGGTCCAGTTGTTTTCCAATGTAACCCTTCTGTAAGTTCTGGGAGTATCTGAGTACCAGAAGACACAGTTACTACCTGAGAAAGAAGAATGCAATAGGTGAAGTCTAATTCTGCAGTCTTGGGAACAGTCAGCATCATTAGAGCTACTACTTTAAATGCTACAGAAAATCATCAGCATATCTGACCCATATGGATATAACCTAATAGTTAAGAAGATGGTGGTCTTTTTTTTATTTAAAGAAGTTTGTATTTATTACTGAGTCTGTATTTATTTAGTGTCTGGTCTGGGGTCTGAATTTATTTGTGTTTATATAGAGGCTGGTAATGGCTGCAGTAAAGAGGAGACAAAGTTTATTCTGCAGCAAATTTTCAGTCAGAAGGAAATCATAATGGTGGCCTTGGTCAGATGGAGAAGAAAGGGCAAGACAAAATATCACCCATGCGTCATTGGATTTATATTTATCTCTCCTTACGTGTCTGTTTTAGTAAATTCTTATATTCTATAAAATTATACTAAGTCTCCGAGTAGCCTAGTGATTTCACCTCTATGTGGGGGTCTGGACTGGACTTTACTGCAAGAACCACCAAGCTGCTACCTCTAGTATTAGTTACAAGCAAGAATATGGTCAGTGGCAAGCTGAGGTCAGGAAATACAAAGTTCATGCAGTACAATAGCCAGGCAATAGATCAGGCAGGAGGCAGGGTCAAAATAATGATCAAGCAATGGTCATGGTAGATGGCACAATTTGGTGAACAGGCATGATAGGTTAGAACAATGCAATAGTGAACCTTTACAGGACTAGACAAAGTATGAACCAATGGACACATAGAAGACTTTCATTGGGTAAAATGCCCTACATACAGGAAATACTGCCATTGAATGGGAACAGATAAGAGATGGGAAGAGTGCTGGCTCGGCTATTTCCGTCGGCTCCATAGAAATGAATGGGAGTGCGGGCCGTGCATGTGTGGTACGCTCCCATTCATTTCTATGGGAAGCCGGCTTGGAGGTGGTCGGACCAGAGTCCTCCAGCCACCACCTTGCGGGGCTCCGTTCTGGATATAGGTGCAGGTCCCAGTGGTGGGACCTGCACCTATAAGACAATGGGGGCATATCCTAGCGATATGCCTCCATTGTCCATGATGAGACAACCCCTTTAAACCAGGTGTCTTTTACCTGCCTTACGTAGGGTAACAAGCTTACTGTTACAAAAGTCTTTGACAGGCAGCAGGCTTAGTGGGTTAAGTCTCTCAATGACGCAACAAGACAAATTGGAAGCCTTTCTATTTAGGTGGCAACAAATATGTTACTGTCCCTTTAAGAAGTAACAACTCTCACTGCTATACAATGTACGGCACTGTGCTTGGTATATTTTGAAGAGTCTACAACGATCTCACGGGCAGGGTCCTCTCCCCCTCTGTACCAGTCTGTTAATAGTTCATGTTTATCATATTTGTATTTTTTATATGATGTATGCGTAACCCCCTCTTGATGTACAGTTCCATGGAATTAATGGCTCTTTCAAATAATTAATATTTATAATCAATATGTCCTCATCTTCTGTTCTTCCTTTCCCCATAAACTGTATGCGACCTGCAATTATTTTTCCCTTTCTATGCTGTCATAATAATATGTATTCTGAGTCCTTTGTCTGTGTTCTTTGAGCATAAACTTTCTCTTACACACCATTTGTGCTGAGGATAGGGGCAACTATTAGTGTAAGGCTCACTGGTAATTGGACTAAGAGTATGGGAAATGAAGTCTAGACCAATATAGTAATGGCAGACTGCCTGTACTTGGACATGCCCCCAGGCTTGAAAAGAACTACTAGATCCAGGTGCAGCACACTGGGACAGCTAAAGGTCAATATAACAGACCAGACCAATAGGGGAGGCTGTAATGGATCCTCACACTGTCCCCAGCAAAAGTAGAAGTTAAATTGTGTAAAACTCTAACTCTTAGTTACCTTTTATATTACATTTTTATGAAAAAGTTCAAAAATGTGGCCAATCTCTTTAAGTATAGTTGAAGGCAAGAGTATTTCAAGGACCAGTGCATTCCAAAACCTTATTGAGTATTGATGTCTTACAATGTTGTACCTTGCTCTAGAATAGCACCTGTAAACTGTCAGACAGTACTGTAGGAATGCGAATTTGGAATTCCCAGTCTATACTGGAACATTCCACATTTATAAAACTTGTGGCTGTGGCATCAACAGTTCAAGCGGGATACCATCTTTCTTATGGACATGGCCGCCAAAGCACTCACCTAGCTCCCTGCTCTGCCTTCCTGGTGGCTCATACTCGCTAAGTGTGTATGCTCCTTCCTTGCAAGGGGGATTCTGAAGTAGCGCTCCTCATCCTCTGCTCACAGGCTGAGGCCTTCTTTTTGTTGGTGCTGGCTTTCACTGCGGGTAGGATGCCTGAGCGGTCTCCAGCTTCTGAAGAGCCAGAGCACCAGAGTAATCTTCCCCATTGTGGTATACTTAAAGCACCTTTCCTTATGGGAGCATACTTGAATAATAGGTTCTGGTTCTGTAGTTTCTTGCAAACGTGTGCTACTTGTTTCGGTTTGCTGTTCAGTACGCTGATTTCTGCCTGTCTCCAGATTTGACCCTTCGCTTCTTCCACTGAGACCTGAGTTACACCTGATTTCCCTACTTACCCTGAGCTGGCTGCCCTGACTCTAGGACTGAATTTGGATTACATGAACATTGCTTGTCCTGACCTCAACATGTCATTGAGGTCAGGTTTTGCTTGACCCCTCTGTCTTTTGCACCAGTGTCACTTGACCTTCATATGTCAGCAGCAGTCTACAGTCTCAAGCAGCTAACAGTCTCAACATGGTGGCAGAACTACATGGCGGTTCAAAGGTGATGTTTATCATCTATGTAGCATGAGGCTCCTTACAGACTCTTCTATTCTCAGTTCCAAGTACAGACTGCTTCTACTACGTTACTTTGTAGACAGGCTTCTGCCCCATCTGCCCCACGACTGGATGCACCTTTTCCCACACCATATACCTCTCATGTGCCATGACAAGCAGAATTATTAAGCTACTGAACTGCTGTCACTCAGCTAGAGGTATCTCACCACTTGGTTACCACTGGTTGTGTCTGGATATGAAGATTGGGTTTGTCACAATCACCTTGCATCTGTGACTGCACTTTATGGTCATCCTAATCACAGTCACCATCTCATTGTCCCCAACTGGGGAACTCTCCTCTTACTGCTTTCTAGCCTGCATCCCTATGCAGCGAGCAGTATACAATCCATTTTAGGGCACCAGCGCCATCTAGTGACCAAATTTTGCTATAATAACTCATTTACGCTAGCTTTCCCTGGTTGCTGACACTTCTACCTTCATAAGGGTTGAGTGTGAGC
The DNA here is from genome assembly GCA_900303285.1 of Rhinella marina. NCBI lineage: Eukaryota > Metazoa > Chordata > Amphibia > Anura > Bufonidae > Rhinella > Rhinella marina. The sequence goes on along the minus strand of ONZH01005932.1, from coordinate 6,746 downwards.
AGACGCACCACCTCTATCTCCATATGTACATATGCTGTTTCTCCTATGACCAAGATTCTGGACCATGTCATCCAGTATTTAATAGTAGACCAACATACTCAGTAGTTTTCCTGCTCTCTTCCTTCTCTCAGTGGTAGCATAGTGATTTCATAGAGAAGCCAAGACACCTTTTGTTTATTGGTCCCCACTTCTAAATCCATAGAAACATATAGCTATATTTCTGACTACACAATGGAGAAGGTAATTGCTAAAGTTCTTTACATACCATAGTTTATGAGTGTAATCTCTGAGGTTGTGTGTGAGGGACTATTTTCTTTGCAGGGTAGGAAGACAGGCGAACAAAGCTTTAGCTGCTGGGGGAGACAGGGTCAGCAAGAGCTGACTGGAATGCTCTCCTGGGAAATGCAGGGGCTTCATGGTCATGTGACCTGTTGCTGTATACCCACAGAAAGTACAGATTGGTGAGTAAAGTAGTTAAAATGTTAACAAATTATACCTAAAAGCAGTGTTTTTGTATTGATATACTTTTTGAAAATTATGTTTTGCATTACTTTTACATTGCTGACGACCCATTTAACCTTGATTATACAACTTTATATTGCACTAGCTAAAATTTACATTTTAATGGAAAAAGACAAGAAGATAATATGATATAAGTGCTTTTATTTCAAGGCAGTAAAACAAATCCAACATGCTAAAAAAAACAAAAAAATTACATTAATTATGTGACAAATATTTAGCTGTTAATAACATTCTTCATTGCAAATGGAAATAGGCTTTTTCTAATGCAAATTAAGACCTCTCCTTCTTACAGATCGCCTAGCACGGACAGGAGTCTGATCTGCACTCGTTTTCTCATGTCCACAGTCTGTATTTATGCAGTCACATTTCTCCACATCAATGTACTCGTGGTCCACCTCACTGCCATCAGAACATTGCAGCTTGATGTGCTTCTGGCTGGTCTGCACCTCCTGGCAGCAGGTACATTTATGTGACATGGCTCTGGCATGCGCAGAGTACCTAGAGTATGGAAATGAGATTAATTTATCAGTTTTATCATTCTAAATAAAAAAATATTCTTTATTAGTAATTATTATTACTCTAAGAAAATATCATAAAGTTTGCGTGAGAAAAATATCATAAAATTTGCTGAAATTCTGTCTGGTGTCTTTAATCACCACTTAGGGAAGCTCAGGAGTTTTCTTCATACTGTTTGATGATGTAGTTTAATCCCTTAATGGGGTTGTCCATCGCTTACATGTTTTTTAAATGCCACCCCCACGCTACCAGACCTGTGAAGCATACTTTCCTGCTCTCCACTGCTTGGTTCCTTCTCTATGGGCCTACAGCTGTCTTCACTATGCTTCAGTCCCTGCTTCTAAACTTCTAGCATGGAAGCCAATAACTGACCTCACCACTCACTCACTTAACCCAACTTCTATGTTGGAAAGTGTGCAGCTGTTACATCATAAATATGGCGCTCATTTTAAACACCATATTTCACAATGTATTTACCTCAGACAACCGGAATAAATACATTGATTAATCTCCTCCTTAAAGCTCTGTCTCCTGCTTCCCGTCACACTGCATGACAAAAATAGCTGCCTGAAACACCACTAGATGGAGCTCAGTGCATGTAAATGTATACAGTTATCATTGACATTAACGCTGCACTGAGCTGTTTCTAGTTGTGGCTGCCGTGGACCTATGTTTGGAACAAATGTAGTTCAGCTCCTCCATCTCCTACAGTCCCATAGCAGCCAAACTCCATTGTGAATACACCACTGCTCTAAGCAGGTCATTGGAAAATGATAAAACGGTTCACTGAAATATTGAACATATTATCATATAAATTTAAATGTATATCCAGTGTGAACGAATATTTTGTAGTATCACTTACAATGAATAGGTTCCACATGTTCCATCACAACGAGCCATCCTCACCCTATTTTCAGACCGGCAGTTGTTGTAGACGAGATAGTCATAGCTTGTTTGTAGGTGACAGGAAGAAGTTTTTTCAATACCTGCCAAGTAAATTATATTGCGTTGTATTTACTCTGATACAATTATAAGATCATTGCAGGATAAAAAGATAAGAATCAAAAGGGGTGATCCCATCTCGACCTTTCATGGCCAAGATGGGAATGACCAGAGTAAGTTGTTACAAAAACATCCAAGCCTACTGCTCTCCGCTGATTCCATAACTCCCATAGCAATGAATAAGACCTATGCAAACAGTGAATTACATGAGATTTGAAAAATGGCTTCTTAGGTTGCATCTGGTATAGCAGCTTGAATGTGGCTGAGGAGCTGTACCAGAAAGAGTGTTTGGATAAGAGTGGTGCCGTTTCTTGAAGAGAGAAGCCATTTTGATCTTTACATTAAAATGTAGTCCCATTACAAAGGTTTTAATAAAATAGGTTTCAATAAAAATAAAAAATAAAAACACTGCAGCAAATTGTATACATATGTTCCATACTTACATATCTTACAGCAGCCATTAGGTAAAATCTGAATGGTGTCCTGCAAAAATAAATAAAAACATTTACAGTCTGTTCAAAAAAAAAAATTCGAAAATAAAAACATCCCAAGAACGATCAATAAAATGAAGGCTGTAAAATTTTGAGTCAGGGACAAGTATTTTATTACAAGTAGGATATTTTATGTAAATCAATATTGTGCAAATGTTGGCATCAGACTACTGGAAGTTTTAAGGAGGTGGAGGCAAAATTGTTTGGCAACTTCCAGTGTCTTTATGGTAAATTAATTTCCACCTTTTAAATATGGGATAATTTTGGGTAAAGCACTGGTGTAAGTACATTGGTCCCTCAAGTTACATTATTATTGTTTCCAGGATGACCATTGTATGTTGAAACCATTGTAACATGAATCCAAATCTCCATGGAAAACTAGTAATTGATTCTAGAGCCCCAGAGAGTGGAGTGTAACACATAAACAGGACCTGGACATGGTGCCTGTGCTGAAAACAAATATTCGAGGCTGAAGCATGGAGGTCAGTGGTTTATATCAGTGATGACTTAAAATGAGTCTTATGACTATATCTTAAACCAATATGTTCTGACAAAATGTGCTCAATAGGTTAGGATGCTTGCATTTATATTACTCACAGGTTCACATAGGTCCTCATTAAAAAGAGGACATGAGATTTGTGAGATGGACGTGATGAATTGGTTCCTTAGGACAACACAGCTGTACACGGTGCAGTTGTCATTTTCAGCACTTAGAGTTGTATCAGGCTGTAGAAGACAACAATAAAGAAAGTCAAGGTTGTAAAAATGTTAGCAAGTTCTTAAAGATATTTCCAATGCTTCCCTTTGTAGGTACAGTGTATACAGGAAGCTGAGAACAACAGATGCATGTTCAACCTTATGTTCATGTGTACTTGAATACTGTCATTTCCCTAAGGCCTCCACCATTTAAAGGTGTTGTCCCACCATAAGAACTTAGGAGGGAATTTATCAAGACCAGTCTTGATTTCCGCTTTTGCAGCCAGATTTAGGCTCCATTCACACGACAGTATGTATTCCGTGTCCGTATAAAAATGGAACGGAAGACATACGGAAAGTCTTCCGTAGTGTTCCGTAATTTTGTGGACCCATTGACTTTAATGGGGCTACGGACTTGTTTTGCGGCCAAGTATAGGACATGTTTCCTTTATTTTGCGGGAGAACTTCCGTAATATACGGATGCAGAATGCACACGGTGTGCATTCTACATTTTTTTCTCCTATGGAAAAATGAATGGGTCCGTATGGTTCCGCATCTTATCCACAAAAATGCGGATAAGATACAGAAATGAACATACGGTCGTGTGAATGGGGCCTTATACATATTAGGGGTTTACATTGCTTTTGATACTGCCCTGCTTCTCAGGGGGGATTCTCAGCAATCTAACCCAGGGGGTATATTCCAGATGTCTGCATGTTCTAAAGTGTTGCTTTTAAAAGGTGCAGCACAGTCTTTGGTCGTAGTCTGTAGGGATAATTTGATGCAATTTTTGGCTTGGGAATATATAGAAATACTTATCTGGGCTATATTCTCCAATAAGGACCATATAATTTCTAAATTAATACTACCAATTAATTTCCATATGACAATAGATTGACTGATCATTAGTTCTCCCAAAGTCAAAATTTCTAGACCAATGAGGCTGCTCCCAATAAAGGGATCTTCTATTTTCAAAAAAGAAAATGGCCAAGGGGGAAATATTGTATTTAATAATTTAAAAAAAAGCTGATTCTGGTTAAATCCCCTATAGTTTCAGCGGTGTTGCTCTGGTGCCCCCCATCACTGCATTAATGTCAGCATATTAACAACATGTGACCACTGCAGCCAATCATTGGCCTCAGCAGTTGTGTATACAGCTCCTATAAGTTTTTTTCATCTGTCATATACTTGATGAATGAATGGAGTATCAATACAGGATCAGACTACACAGGGTTAGATTGTAGTCTGTTACCATGGGAACACACAGATCTACATAGAAGCTGTACACACTTTGCAAGAGTTGTTGCAACATTATGTCTTTTTCATTTTAGATGCTTTAGGATAATAGGATGGACATGGTTTTTAAATATTACCGGTGTAATCAATGGAAAAATTGATGTATGAACATACCTTCATAAGTTTGTAAGTGCCACCATAGTTTAGAACGCAATGGGTTTGTTCACATACTCCACAACAGTCTTTTGTGCTCTGTCTCAGCTCAAAGCCCTGTGATTAAAAGTTGAGAAGAAAAACATATATATGATATAATATAATTACTTATAAGATAATAAATGAGTAATTATGTATATATCATATTATCATATTACTTATATAGCATTACTTATATAGACTGTACTTACGATCGGGCACTCTACGTTACAAGGTACATGGGTGCATTTTATCTCTAGTCCGGTTGGGCTGTTGTTATCTTCTGCACACACACAGCTCTGGCATTTGTCGGAAAACACTGGTGCTCCAGGCTGCAGAGACACAAAGTAAGAGCTTGTTCAGAAGGAAAGCAGGAAGCATTCTACAATTAGCTAAAGCATCAACATTAGCTAAATAAAAAAAATGTCAAAAAAATGTATGATGTTTAGCATTGCCATATCAATTTTAGATTACATAACCGGGGTGACCATATATATTACACTACATAACTCGTCTAATAGATATTAGCTATAAACTCACACTAAATTTCCGTGGATCTTTTAACTATAGAGAATGGTAAAAAAATGGTGCATCGGAATGACTACATGTTCCTGTCAAGGTGACCATACACCTTCAGTAGTTGTTGGCCAAATGCTCATCTCACCGACAGCTATCTCCCCAATTACACTTGGTTCAGGAGAAAAGTGCTTATGTAAATGAGGATAGAGGAGGAAGCCACTGGAACAATTAACTGCAGGCAGGACAAAAGAATCGGGTGCTAAAATCCAAGGTGCTCGATCCAGATGATGTTGGTTGTGATTCTTGAGCTCCCCATTTACATTAGATTGGCACCCAGTCCCACCAAAAATGGTAGGTTCTGCAGACAATACTGTTATGTTTATAGAGGTTTTTAGCTTATTATAAAGCAGTTCAAGACCACGGAAGAGCAAAGTTAGTAGCATTATAGTGCCACTGTGTCTGGGGCACTTGATGTAGCAGTGACTATTTTATGGATACTGCTATGTGGCTGGCTCAATATATGTGTAATTCTGCTTAATGGGCACAATTCTACACGGATGCAGGGGCGTAGCAATAGGGGAAGCAGGGGAAGCGGCTGCTTTGGGGCCCAGACTCACAAGGGGCCCCCTCAGGAGGAATACTAAAAGATTTTATTGTCAGGCCCCCCCTCAACAGTATTATACAATGACATTATATACAGTATATACGTATAAAAAACGGACGGAGCGGCTGCTGGGCCTTGTCTGAGAGAACAGTTTTGACCAGCCACAGGAGTGGGGGATGTGTGAGTTGGGGGTTGCAAAAAAGTTGCTGAGGGGGGGGCCCCCGTCTAAAATTTGCTGTGGGGCCCGGTCAGTTGTAGTTACGCCACTGCACGGATGCTAATACTTTCTGATGTATCTACAGTATATGGCCTGTGTATACTAAAATGTGAAATGTTCATCTATTATCTGCATGAGAACTTATTATCTGCATGAGAACCAGGAGTTTAATTCCCCTACAGCACCAGTGCAGGGTTAATGAAGCATTACAATGGTGCCTCCTGAATTCTGTGATGCTGTAGTCATTCTGATTTAATATCAATGAATAATCCAAGATAGTGGAAAAGAATATGGAGGAGTTTGACATCCTCAAGTCCTTAACTCTATTGAAAACTTACCAAATATTCTGCGTTTCCATGCACACAGACATTCTTACGAACTGCAAAACAGCAAAACAGATATAAGTTGCTTTGACTAGCATACAAGTGGTTAAACCGTTTGAGTTAACTGGGAAATTAGATAAATTAATAATACATAATAATAAATACATAAATAAAAAATAAAATAAATTGCCATTTATAACAAATGGAAGTTGGCGATCAACCAATACAATTTGACCAAGTTCACTAGTGTATGATTTGACATTTTTTTTTGTTTTGTTTTTTCTTTGCTTGAAGGAGCCATCTTAAACTCAAAAAAGAGAAATCTCTCAATGTTAAAGAGTGACTAACGCTATGTTTAAAAAAAAAAACTACTGAGGGCACAAGGACTTTGGATGCCATGTACTTTTTTTATGATTCTGCACGCCTCT
>ONZH01005931.1:0-14455 GCA_900303285.1 Rhinella marina | reverse complement strand
TCCGTTCAAGATCTTCCAGGTGGCGATCCCCTTCCTCTTCGGAAGTGTCTTCCTGTGGTTCCGGATCCAGCCGATCCCCCCCTCGCAGTCGTCGCAAGCACCACCATGTGGCCAGTAGGTCGTCCCGCGGGGCTAATCCAGTCAGCGCGGCTCCCGACGCGATTCCAGCTGTGCCTACCCCGGTCGTTCCTGAGTCGGCGTCGACGGGTGAGTTCAACTTTACCGGGGCGTGGGGGGGTGGTAATCCTGCAGCGGGGTCTGTTGTGCCAGCTCTCAAGGCCTTATTGGCCCAGTTGGAAGCTGCTCCTTCGGTTAATACCCCTGCCCCCAAGCCTCCCCAGATAAGAGTGGGTGACCATAAGGAGTCGATCTTCTGTGGTATCAGTCCATTGGGGGCCCATCTGGACGATGAGGTCAAACAAAAAATATGGTCTAATCAGTATGTTGACATTTGGTCCTTGATTTCCATTGATCAACATACTGTGGACAAGGAAAGGAGACCTAATGCGGAGAGGATCATTGACCGCAAACCTAAGGTAGCTAGGACCATCGGTAACTGGTTACAAGCGTTTGCAGTATTAGGATACGTGATGTCGCTTAAACATCCGGAAAGGGCTGCCGATTTATTTGGTGTACATGGATTCCATCTATGGCGCCTTTAAGGCTCACGGGGGTTCGGCTTGGTGGCGATACGATGAAGAATTTCGCCGCCGGTTGGCCCTCAATCCTGAGGTCGGTTGGGGCGTTAAAGCCACTGATTTATGGATTCGGTTGATGATGGCGCAAAAATCGTCACCCTTTCCTACCGCGGCCGCTGGTTCGCCAATTTCTCACGGACCAGTGGCCGTGCGGAGACCCGGAGCTTGCTGGCTCTTCAATGAAGGGCACTGCAAATTCTATGCACTGTGCAAATACAAGCATGAGTGCTCAGTTTGTGGAGGCCCCCATGCAGCAGTGCGTTGCCTTAGAACCCCAGTGGCGGCGAAGGCCGCTGCGCCTGCCGGCGGGAAAGACGCCGGTGAGCGTAGCCGAGATGGACAGTTGGCTAGACAGGTACCCCAATAAGGCCGCATCGGGTCAGTTGAGGGCGGGTTTCACCTTTGGTTTCTTTATCCTGTTTACATACAACCGTTTTCCTTCCCATGCCCCCAACCTTAAATCGGCCAGAGATAACCCGGAAGTTTTGAGGGATAAGTTGTCCAAGGAAATCGCCTTGGGTAGGATAATAGGTCCGTTTGCTTGCCCGCCGTTCCCTAACATCAGGGTTTCTCCGCTAGTGTTATCCCCAAAAAGGAACCGGGAAAATTCCGCCTCATTCACCATTTGTCCTTTCCTAAGGGAGACTCGGTGAATGACGGTATTCCGAAGGAAGATGCGTCTGTGTCATATGTCCCATTTGACAGAGCTGTCGCGTTAGTGCGATGGCGGGAAGGAACGCGCTACTGGCCAAATCGGACATCGAGGCGGCTTTCCGCCCTCCTCCCTGTGCATCCTGACTGTTACCCATTTGCTGGGATGCATGGTGGATGATAGTTATTTCTATGACACTTGCCTGCCCATGGGCTGCTCCATTTCGTGCCACTTCTTTGAGCTGTTCAGCACTTTCCTCGAATGGGTGGTACGTTATGAGACGGGTTCCAATTCCATTATCCATTATTTGGACGACTTCCTATTCATTGCCCCAGGTAATTCACCTCAGTGCCAGTTTTTGTTAGACACGTTCCGTTACTTTATGAGGCGTTTCGGGGTACCTCTGTCTGAAGAAAAGACAGTCGGCCCAGTGACAAGGCTTACGTTCTTAGGTATTGAGATAGACACCGAGGAGATGGTGTTCCGTTTGCCACAGGATAAGTTAGATAGGTTGACGGAGTTAATCCGGGGGTTCTGTTCGGTTAAGTCTGTCACTCTTCGGCAACTGCAAAGTTTACTCGGCCTATTGGTATTTGCGTGTCGCATTATGCCAATTGGCAGGGTTTTTTCCCGCCGTTTGGCGTTAGCCACCTGCGGTGTCAGGCACCCGGACCACCATATCCGCCTGACTAAATCATGAAGGCGGATTTGGGAGTTTGGCAGAGTTTTCTGGTCTCTTACAACGGTCATACATGTTGCCAGTGTCGGGAGGTGTCTTCCATTGAGTTGCAGTTGGCCACGGACTCCGCCGGAGGTACGGGCTTTGGGGCACTTTTTGGTACCAAGTGGTGCGCTGAACGGTGGCCGGAGGCCTGGCGGTCCGCGGGTTTGTGTTCCAACGTTGCTCTATTGGAGCTCTTTCCGATTGTGGTGGCCATCCATGTTTGGGGCGACTACATGCGGAATCAGAGGATTTGTTTTTGGTCTGATAACATGTCCGTTGTTTACTGCATTAATAAGTTGACCTCGTCCTCTCCCCCGGTATTGTCTCTTCTCCGCCAGCTGGTATTGCGGTGCTTGGAGCTTAACCTATGGTTCCGCGCGCGTCACGTTCCTGGTACCTCTAATCAGGCCGCTGATGCTTTGTCTCGCTTCCATTTCCAGGAGTTTCGAGCCATGGTGCCGGAGGCCGAGGTGGAGGGTTCCCCATGTCCTCCTTTCCTGTGGAACCTGGCGTTCACGGTCTGATGTCTCTGGTCCGATCGTCGGTCACTCCAGCTACGTGGACGGGTCATGGTAAGGCTTGGGCAGAGTGGTGTGCGCGAGCTGAGGCTCAGCAAGCGGAATTGCCTCACGCGGCATTGCAGGTGACAGTTTCCTATATGTTATGGCTGCGAGAGTCTTCTGTTTCCGCGCTAGTCGCGCAGCGTCGTTTAGCGGGCGTTAGCTTCCACCTGAAGTTGCGGAGCTGGCGGGATGTCACTCGTCATTTTGCGGTGCGCCAAGCGTTGAAGGGTTGGAGGAAGGAATACACTCGGCAGGAGCGCAGGCGTCCGGTGTCCTATTCGTTGCTGCTCCGCATCTGCGACGTGTTACCCTCCATATGCTCCACGGATTATGAGTCGACTTTATTTCGCGCGTCTTTTTGCCTTGCGTTTTTTGGCGCCCTCCGAGTTGGTGAACTCGTATCTCCGTCCCGCGCCAGGCCTGGCGGCTTAACGGTGGAAGATGTTGCCTTGTCCTCCTCCGTACTGAGAGTGTGCGTACGGCGGTCAAAGACGGACCCCCTAGCTCGTGGAGCATGGCTGCCCTTATACCCAGTCGACGGGCCGGCATGCCCGCACGCAGCAGTGTGTGACTTGTTGTTGATTAGACCCCAGGGCCCTTCCCTCCTGCTACACGCGGATGGCTCGTCCCTAACTCGTTACCAATTCCTGACGGTTTTCCGACGGGCCTTGGCGGCATTGGCTCTTAATCCGGCGGATTTCGGCACCCACTCGTTCCGCATTGGCACGGCTACTGAAGCGGCGAGAGCAGGTCTTCCGGAGTCGGAGGTGAAAAGAATAGGGAGATGGCGCTCTGCATGCTACGCCACTTATGTCCGTCCTCATTTAATGGTATGATCTTTTGTAGGCCCCGTGCAACCAACAATATGCTTCCTGGGTCATTCATATATCTTTTGGGCTGGTCAGCGATCAGAATGTCGGCCTGGTGGGCGGAGCCTGGGATTCTGCAACGTACATGTGCTGTGGAGAGGAATTCGAGGCCTTCGTTGGTCCCAGGTGTTACCGGAGGCGGTGGAGATCAGCAGAAGGGTGGCTACGCCTTTAGTGCTAGTGTTGCACGCAGGGGGTAACGATCTCTGCGTGCTTAAAGTGGCTGAGTTGCTTACCCTAATTCGGGTGGATTTGGATCGTATCCCGACCTTTTTAATGAGGTGGTCCTTGTATGGTCGGAGATCGTCCCAAGGGTGACGTGGCAAGGCGCTCGGGACGCCCAGGCCATAGAGAGGGCGCGTCGCACTGTGAACGCTCGCATCTCCCCGTTTTGTTAGGTCCAGGTCAGGTGTCGTAGTCCGCCACCGCCAGCTAGAAAGTGATAATGTCGGCCTGATGCGCCCGGATGGCGTTCATTTGAATGACATCGGGCTTGATATTTTCCTTTCGGGCCTGCAGGATGGTGTGGAACAGGCGCTCTTCTTGTTGGGTGGGGGTCGGAGCGCCGTGTAGGGTTACACGGGCTCCTCAGTGGAGGTCGGTGAAGAAGTGAAATGGGAGTGTAAGGCTGACTTGCACAACAGGGAGTGCTGTGTGCATAACGCTTACACATCCCGATGTTATTGAGTGGAAAAAAATATAAGAAATTTTGGAGACTTTGATAAATAAAAGCTGTGACCGATCCCCACCCAACATGGCGTGTGATGTGTCGTTATTCCTCCGTCACGGATGCCCAATGGTTTTAGTTTTGAGTTACTTTCCCAGCAGTCTGCTCATCCTGACCAAGAAAGGCGAGGCACATGCCCATCACATGTTAGGGAAGCACCAAAATAGGTGCAACGAAGGTCCATCACCACCTGCAGGTGACACCACTGCTCATGCTGGCACTGCAGCTGAAATCAAATTTAGTATCTGTTCTTATCAGTTGCTGTGGCTGCTGGTGGTATGGTGGTGAGCATAGCTACTTCCCAAGCAGTTGATCCGGGTTCAATTCCAGTATATCGCAGGAGGCAATTCAGAATCAGTACAATATCTAATACGTCCCCCTACCAGGGGTAAATTGTTTGGAGAGAGGGCCTGTAGGTGGGGGGGAAGGAGGTTTCGCTGGAAGAGCCAGAGGAGTGCCCCCTGGGCTAGCGTGTGTGGTGGTGACAACAGCCGGAATGCAATTGGAAATACTCTAGCATCAGCTGGTGCAGTATCGATTCTTCTCAGTTTAATACCGTATACGTCCCCTATCTTGGGACCCTATATTTAATGGATATTTCGAACACAGAAAAGGGAAAAAGAGCTTGCTCTGGCCAGGGGAGTGTCTTTCCCACTGCAGCTAAGGGGACGTGTCCATGCTCTGCCTATCACAGGTCAGGAGGCAGATAAAAGAAGAACAAAAACAAACATGAGTACAACTTTGGATACGTCCCCTATCTGGCTAAATTGTTTGTAGAGTGGGCCTGTAGGTGGGGGGGGCAGGGTGGGGCAAGGAGGTTTCGCTGGAAGAGCCAGAGGAGTGCCCCCTGGGCCTAGCGTGTGTGGTGGTGACAACAGCCGGATGGAGTTAGAATGACGACGCAGGACCCCAACTTAAAAATTTAGCATCAACCGGTACAATTGTCAATTATGAGCTCGATCAAGTGCCGCATGACTTTTAAATGGATATTGCATGTGGTCACGTACTCCCTGGAACCCCATAGTCACCCCTTCCCTGATCTGCTAGCCCAGAACATTCTCTGCCCCAATTCGCAAGACCTTTTGCAGTCTCAGTGTGCTGACAGTGTGGATTTACCAGTGTTGTCTGAGGAGGTGGTAGACAATGGCGAGACACAGGTGTCGGGGGGTGAGGTAGTTGTATGGGAAGCAAGTTACAGTGGGGACTCCTTGGGGGGGACTTTCTCATGATGGGACAGATTCAACTTGGGTGGATCAGGCACATTAACAGATTAATTTTTTGCGGGGTTTATTTAACTTTTATTTAGCAAAAATAACCACAGAGATATTTATTCGTTATCTTCTCTGCGCAGTCTGGCGTTGGGGTTCCTCACTTTGATGGCGAGCTGTGCCGCTCTCTCCACAATGGTCTGTAGCTTCTTTTTTTTTTTAAATCAGATAATTTTTATTAACAAGTTTTGAAAAAATATACAGATATATATAGCACAGTAAAATAAAATAATTGAAATTTAAATAAACGTGCATGTGATCATTATTACAAACAGTCAGCACTGTAAATATGCAAAACATATCAGTACGATGAATTGACAACAATCATCCGCAATCACTTATGCACACTAAGCACATATCAACAAACCCCCCCCCCCCCCCACCCACCCACAACCTGACGGAGAGACGGCCAGCAAGCACACAATTGACACGGCGTCAAACAAGCTTTACACTGTAGTTGCTCTACCAGGTCGCAACCTCTACCTGGCGTCACAAGGATTGTGAGGTACAAGGGTGTCAAAGTCAGCAGATACCCATGGATCCCACATTGCCTCAAATTTCTTTTCACAGTTACGTTTGGTATAAACCCCTTTTTCCAATCGTAATATCAACCGCATTCTGTTCAGATATTCTACAAGAGAGGGAGGCTGGGGCCGTATCCAATGTTTAGCTATCAACACACGGGCTTGAAATAATAATCGTTGAATGCCCAATTTCTTATTGTGGGGTCTAGCCTTAAATATACCCAAAATACATGCCCTAGAAGTATAGGGAATCTCCGCATGATAGATCTTCCCGATGAGCCCCAATATAGACTTCCAAAAGCCAGTAAGCATGCTGCATTCCCAAAACATATGCAATAATGTGGCATTAGGATGTGCACATCTAGGACACATGGAATCAGACCTGATTCCGATCTTAAAAAGAAACGCAGGTGATTTATACACCCGGTGTATGAGCAGTAGCTGAGACATTCTTTGTCCTTCACAAACTGTTAATTGAGGCGCTAACCCGAGAACGTATTTCCACTGTTCGTCGGTCAATGAACCTACATCCTTTTCCCATTTGATTTTAACAAATAGAGACGGTTCGCCCATGGACTTAACAAAGAGGTGTCTATAAACCAGAGATATGATACCCCGCATCGAGACTCCAGAGAGCAACTGCTGTAAAAGGGGCACCTGTGCACAAGTTAACGGGGTCAACTTAGATTGCGCGTAATAAGCATGACGTAATTGCAAAAACTGATAGAAAGATTGCCGGGGAAGGAGAAATTCATCTCTTAGCTGTTCAAAGGATTTAAATTCTCCATCCTTCTGTACCTGGTGCAGAAAGATGACCCCCCTCTTTTGCCACGGTGAGAAACCTTCCAAGCGAAATATCTCGGGTAATAGTGGATTGTTCCAGAGTGGAGTTACTCTAGTAAAGCCTTGGATAGACATCAACTTTTTGCAGGATTGCCATGTCTTGTGCATTAGAGTCAAAGTAGGTAAGTCACCCACCGACGCCAACAGCCCTTTGTTCTCCAGAATCTCAACCGGTGACACACACCCTGCCACATGCACTACTATTTGCGGAGCCGCCTCATATCTCCCTATTGAAGTATTCCAACCCCCAAACTGTTGCAGTTGAGCTGCCAGAAAATATAAGAAGGTGTTAGGAATTGATAAACCCCCCTCTCTTTTGCCCCTCTGTAAGGTTTCAATTCTAATCCGAGCAGCCTTCTTTTTCCATATAAGCTGTCGAAACAGAGTATTTATTTTAAAGAATATCCTCTGCGGGATCCAGAGCGGGGAGTTGTGTAGCACATATAGAAGTTTTGGCATAACTATCATTTTGAGTATATTACATCTACCAACCGCCGTCATAGGTAATTTACACCAAACATTAATTTTTCCTGTCAAGGTAGACAATAAGGGGTCAATGTTATCCTTGATGTAATTGCGCACATTACGGGACACCACAACTCCCAAATATTTAAAGGAATCAGATATTTGAAGCTGTATCGAATCTAGAGACATAGTAGGAGGGATCGGATCCAAAGGAAACATAATTGACTTGTCCCAATTTATCCGCAATCCGGATCTGTCACCAAACTCCTGGATTAAAGACATAACCGGCTGGATACATTGGTCCACATTCCTCAAGTAAATGAGCATATCATCTGCGTATAGTGAAACACGCTCCTCTCTCGATCCCAAAGGAAACCCATGTATTTGCGGTGATGCCCGGATCGCACATGCCAAAGGTTCAATTGCAATCGCAAATAGGAGTGGAGACAGTGGGCATCCCTGTCTGGTACCCCTTTCTAACAAAAACGATTCCGACGTATTGCCATTAGCTCTGATCCGCGCTCTAGGATTATGGTACAACAATTGGACCCACTTAATAAACACCTCGCCAAACCCCATACGTTTCAGGACTGCCCACATATATGCCCACTCAATACTATCGAAAGCCTTGGCGGCATCCAATGATAAAATAGCCCTATGGCTCGCAGAATCCATTTTCCTTTGGATATTCAGAAACAGACGTCTAAGATTTATTGAGGTTGACTTAGTTGGCATAAATCCAGACTGATCACTATGGATAATTGTAGAAATAACTGACTGAACCCTATTTGCCAGCACCTTTGCCAGAATTTTAATATCAGATGTCAACAAAGAAATAGGGCGATAGGAGTCTGGCAAGGTGGGGTCCTTCCCAGGTTTAGGAAGTACCACCACTATGGCCTCTTTCATAGAGTCTGGCAATCCACCACTCTGATAGGCTTCTAGATATACATCAAGCAAATGTGGCAGAAGTATATTGCTATATTTCTTAAAGAGTTCAGAGGGTAAGCCATCCACACCCGGTGCCTTCTCGTTAGGAAAGGAATTAAGCGCCACTTCTAGTTCCTCCAATGCCAGAGGCTTATCCAGGGAATCAGAGTCCGTTTTTGATAATGTTGGAAGCCGTAACCCATCTAGATAAGAGGCTATGTCTTCCGCTGTGGTTTCCAGTCTGGATTTATACAAAGAACGGTAGAAAGTATGAAAAACTCTCAAGATTTCTCCATCCTCATTAACTAAGGAGCCATCCTCATCCATAACATTCATAATTCTAGAGGTACCCCCCTGAGCATGCGCGATCCGGGCAAGGAGTTTCCCTGAGCTCTCCCCCGCCTCAAAATACTTTAGTTGCAGAAAGAAGCGTTTATTATCTGCAGATGTAAGAAGATGGTCATTCAGCTGTCGCTGTGCTAGCTTCCAGGAGTTCTCATTAACCGAATTGGGCATCGCAATATATTGAGACTCCGAGTCTACTACTTTACGTTGTAACTCCACCAATGTCTGCCTGGATTTCGTTTTATGTCTACTAATGCGCTGGATAAACAAGCCTCTAAGATATGCCTTACACGTATCCCAAATAATTCCTTTGGATGCCGATCCCTCGTTTTCAACAAAGAAACGTATAATCTCGCCTTTGAGTTCATCTTTGCTATCAACTAATCTTATCCAGAAGGGGTTAAGTTTCCAGACCCCCACACCAAATGGATTCCTAGGAACCATTGCAAGAGAGACCCGGATAGGAGAGTGGTCAGAAAGGGTACGAGGTAGGTATTCAGCGTCGGACACCATTGACATAATGTCCGGGGTACCCACGGCCAAATCTATTCTGGATAAAGTATTATGTGATACCGAATGACAGGAATACTGGCGAACACCTGGATTACGTGTTCTCCAGACATCTATCAGATTGAGTTCAGATAACAATGCTGCAAAAGATGCATCACTAGGAGCACCCATAGGACACTGACTGCCAAACCTATCCAAGAACGGTGTAGGACAAACATTAAAATCACCGACACAGAGGATAGGGCATACTGGGCACTTTTCCACAAAGGACATCACCTCCTTAATAACTGTACTATTGTATGGTGGCGGAATATAAATAGCGACTAGAATAATAGAGGTACGATAACATGTACAAAAGAGACAGACAAACCTGCCCATCTTATCAATAGCAGAGGAGTGACAAACAAACGGCACATTTTTATGGACCAGAATGCTTACGCCTCTAGAGTGGGTAGTAAAAGTCGAATGAAAGGCATGTCCCACCCATGCCCTTTTCAAGAAACCCACAGTTGCAGGGATCAAATGTGTTTCCGCCAAACATACAATAGCCGGTTGGTACTTTTGCAGGTTTAAACAGACAGCAGTACGTTTGTTTGCCTCGCCCAGCCCTCGTACATTCCAGCCAATAATATTAAGTTTACCCGCCATCATCCATACAGAACCAAGATATTACAGGATACACAAGAGAGGTCATAATTGACCTTCCATAGACACCAGTGCCACTTGAAGCCGTCTCCCCGTCAGACCCACCCTCCCACCCAAACAAAACCCAAGAAACCCAGGATGGTAACAAAAACATATTGCACTCAACAGAGACATCATCAAAAATTAAGAACGGAGCGACACTCATTCCTGGAGCCAGAGTGCGGCAACACAAATGCAAAAATTGCATATACAAACATAACCTTGGGAGCCCCCGGCCCACCCCCCACATTAATGACCATCCAACGGACAGGTTAAACAAAACAAAAATTGTTAGAGCGCTCAGCGAGCGTATGTGAGGCGAGGTAGTGCCCCATGACAGAGTTATGGCCCACATCAGTACCAGTAAGGTGGTAAAATAAATATCGACAGAGCTAAAAAAAGGGGAGCAGGATAGCAGAGAAAAAGCGGGACAAGATAGTATTTAACAAATAAAGGGCAAGATCGGGATGAGAAAAGGAAATGACAATGCAGATGCATATTTCAAAAAAAAAAAAAAAAAAAACCCCTATTACATCAAAGATCACACAGGTACTGAGTAGTAAGGTATTTACAGAGGCATAAACCTTTGCACCATAGCTAGAGCTATCAACAGTAGGGAATAGGATAGAAGAGGAAGCAGGATCAGATAGCATGAGAGTGAGATAAGGGAGCACATGGGTAGAAAAGGAAGATGAGAAAAAGATATCTACGAGCACAGAGAGTCACTTATCCGGACGATCTGCTGTAGCAAAGATGGAGCAGTCCCCTCTTCTTGTTGCTAGAGAGAAGTAGATATCTTCATCCTGCAGCTTTATGAGACTTTAGAGAGTGTTCATGGGCCTCCAGCCATTGCGCAGCATCCAACGGCGTTTCAAACATGCAGACTTCCCCAAAGGCGACCACCCGCAGCTTAGCTGGATACAGCATAGAATAGGGAAGTTGTAGATCCCGGAGCCGCCGCTTGACATCCTTGAAACTTGGCCCTTCTGCGTTGAACCTCCGCCGAAAAATCAGGAAATATAGAGACTTTACTGCCCCAAGAGACAAATCAGGATGATCCCTAGCTTTGCGGAGAATGAGATCCCGATCACGGAAATGCAGGAGCTTGAGCAAAACTGGACGCGGGGACGCCCCCGGTGGAGGAGCCCGGAATGGCACTCTATGCGCCCGTTCAATGGCAAAGACACGGGATAAAGAGTCTTTTCCAAACTTGTTAAGGAGCCAATCTTCAAAAAATAACACAGCGTCAGGGCCTTCCATTTTTTCAGGAACACCGACCAACCGTAAATTATTCCTACGGGAGCGATTTTCAAGATCGTCCGTTTTTGACATCAATAAGGAAACATTATGTATGATTCTGCCAATATCTCTCTTTACCGGAGGTATTTGGTCTTCAAGTGAGCTGACCCGCTCCTCCATCTCTCTTATTTTTTCATTCACGTTCCTCAAATCCTGTCTTATAAAGGAGACATTTTCTTGCAGAGACCCCATATTCATAGTAAGGGTATTCAAAGAGGCATTACTGGCTGTAACTGCCGCGTATATGTCCTTAATGGTAGGTTCAGCGATCGCCCCACTAGTGGACAGGGAGGCAGCAGGCAAAGATAGTGGATTGATATCACAGGCCGTAAGGCCTGCCGACTGCGTAGACACCACCTCCATGTCTTCCATAACTTCACAGGTAGCCTCACCTGCTTCACTGGAGGTGTCCTGCTGTTGTGGCCCCTCCGAGGACTGTACAGGAGGAGCGGCAGAGGTCCGGGCATATCTTTCCAGACGCGCAGCTAGCCCCAGCGCGCGCGCCTCTGCAGGCGTGGGATCCGCGACGCCATCTTGTTTAGGCACCGCAGAAGGCCCGGAGTCTTTGAGGTCCTTCTCCTTCTTATTTATGCGCCCCATAGTGGTCCCACCTATCCGGCCAGGTAACGGGAGCACCTCCACCTCTGATCAGGAGACCGATGGTCCGGGAGGACAGGAGATTAGGTAGGATTAGCGGAGGTGCGCCGGGAGCTCCACGCTGCTGCTGCCTACCGCATCGCTGGCCAGGCCACGCCCCCCGCTATAGCATTATCATCTTATGCATTGCTGCCATCTACTGACAAAAGTGAGATGTTGCAGTGAGTATACAATTTACAACCCAACAGAATAATACATTTAAGGTCCCTTACCCCACATCCTTACATCTACAAATAATGAACTTTCTATACAATGAGATGCTCAATATCTCTGAATAGAAAGTGAGAGGTGTCCATATCATTAAGTAATGTCATAGCCAGACCCTTTTTTTCTGATATTTAAGGACTCTATGTTGACAGGGAGTGTTTCACAGGATTGGTGCTTAGCAAATGTGGTGCCACTATTTAAAAATGGTGATGATGACCCAATCGGAGTACATATCCTTAATAACCAAAAACCCTGTCTTTGATTACACCAGAGGCTGGGCAAGAGAGAACAGAGATAGGATACTGGGCCAGTGCTGGCCACTGTTCCAGTCTGCCTGCCCAGAAGTCCATGAGGTCAAAGCTGGGGAAAGGCCACAGTCTTTTAGAGAATAGGACAATTTTAAACAATTTTTTTGATAAATAAAATGGACAGAAG
The DNA here is from genome assembly GCA_900303285.1 of Rhinella marina. Lineage (NCBI taxonomy): Eukaryota > Metazoa > Chordata > Amphibia > Anura > Bufonidae > Rhinella > Rhinella marina. The sequence continues at coordinate 2,055 of ONZH01005931.1, read as the reverse complement.
TTGAAATATCATACAGCAGACTTAAAGGCTATGGACACCTTTGTGCGCTAAAAATCAATAAATCCACCCCTGAGGAAGCCAGTTTACTGGTGAAACATGTCGGGGCAGAAAGAGTTTTTAAAGATCCACTGTGTTTCACATGCGTTCTAGTAATAACAATTAGGGACCAAGTGAAAACAATAGGATGCACCAGTGAAGTAACTGGAGTAACAAACTTTAGGTACAGTTGTTAGATGTAGTGAGTTAGGAGTAATCGCGAACTCCTTTATTCACAGTCACACCAGTGCAATCAATCAGAGACTGCATGTGTTGACAGTGGTTATTTTTAAAGGGATTTTGCTCACGTAGCAGGATTTTAAAATGTCCTTAATAAAGGTTATATTTTATAGTTATTAGTATCTGGGTCAAGAGGGAGTAAGCGGCTTCATTAAGCCAAAGTAAGTAAGGTTAAGGTAAGGTACAGCATGGTTTTTCCATGCGGGCACAGGAAGGCACAGAAAGGGAGAGAGGGTAGCCCATGCAATCCCGGCATGGCGCTACGCTCACTGACAATCCTGACCGGCTGAGAGAACCTTTTCACTATCACCAGCGAAACAGAGTCTATCAGCCCAGTAGTACTGCCACCATCTATCGTTTGATATAATTCCGGTCTGTTAACGGATTATATCGGGTCAGGAGGCCAACCCAAGGTAGCTTATAACCACCGAAAACACAGACGTGGGATTCGTGGATCGAGATAACAGAACAGCTCAAGATTAAATTATATATTTAATCGCCTTAAGAGCTCACTAAACAAACACTATACACCCAATGAATATGTACAATGGTCCAATTACAGTTACAAGGATAGTAGGGGGTACAAACAGGATAAGCAGATTGTAAACTCAGTTACCATTAGAGATGAATAGTCGGTTAAAGATGAGTTCTGGGTTGCTATAAGTCCTGGCTATAACCACATGGGGGGCAGTGATGTCCACGGTCCTCCAAACACAATGCTCAGGGTGGCCCCCCTTCAGAGAAAGACGCTGGCCTCTTTTTCTGAGTGGCCTTTTACCCTGTAGCCAGCCACTCCCCTCCTCCCCCCGGAGGAGTCAATCCCCCGTGTCAGTTCTGGTAGCGAAAGCCCCACAAAACCATTATGGCCCATAGCTCCAGAGCGGGAGGTCACAGGGAAAGGGTTCTGGTACCAACTGATCCGCCTGGGTTCCAGCTACAGGTTGAGACCAAAACACGACACACTTATCAGGTTCCTGCTTGGAGATCCCTGTATCTCCGCTTCCTGATATGTGATCGCTAACTTATGGACATGTACCTCTCCTGCTCTGTCCCCATCTCGCAAATATATGATTGGCTTATGCTTGTGATGAATGGCCAATCCATAATTCTTTATTAATTCCTGGCTCCAATATGTCTCAAGAGTGAGTAGCATGGCTAACAAGCTGATAGCTCCCTGCTGAGGGCTCTTCCTATGAAAAGGGGCTTTGACTCCACAGTGACTGGGCATGGTGTGAATTGTATACAAGTGAGCTGCTTTGAAGGCAGGACCCCTGCGGTGTTTACTCCATCTGCTGCTAGTTGCTACCAGATGGCTGTAATTAAATCACGGCTAACAGTCCTCATTCCTCACTGTATAATATATATATATATATATATATATATATATATATATATATGGGTTACTCCTGCAGTGTATAAATCTTTTGCTAGAGGTAGTTGCGCATTATGTGTGTATACATTTTACTCTTTTTGTGAGGCAAGGTAACAAAAAAATGGCTGTTCTGGCACAGTTTTTAGTTTTTTGCATTTTACAATGTTCACCAGACAGGGTAGATAATATGATATTTTTATAGAGCAGGTCGTAATGATGTGGTGATATCTAATATGTCTATATTTTTAATTTTATTTTGGATTTTACACAATAAAAACATTTTTGAAAAAAAATAATGTTTTTGTATCTCCATTTTCAGAAAGCCATAATTTATTTTTATTTTTTTGGGTAATTGTCTTAGGTAGGGTCTCATTTTTTGGCAGGATGAGATGATGGTTTGATTGGTA
>ONZH01005930.1:0-20216 GCA_900303285.1 Rhinella marina | reverse complement strand
AAAAATCCATAAAATATAAGGTCCCAAGATAGGGGACGTATACGGTATTAAACTGAGAAGAATCGATACTGCATCGGCTGATGCTAGAGTATTTCCAAATGCATTCCGGCTGTTGTCACCACCACACACGCTAGCCCAGGGGGCACTCCTCTGGCTCTTCCAGCGAAACCTCCTTCCCCCCCACCTACAGGCCCTCTCTCCAAACAATTTACCCGGGTAGGGGGACGTATTAGATATATTAGATATTGTACTGATTTATTTTTTAGATGCTTGGGAAGCAGCTATGCTCACCACTATACATCCAACAGCCACAGCAACTGATAAGAACAGATACTAAACTTGATTTTAGCTACAGTGCCAGCATGAGCAGTGGTGTCACCTGCAGGCGGTGATGGACCTTCTTTGCACCTAGTTGGGTGCTTCCCTAACATGTGATGGGTATGTGGCTCGCCTTTCTTGGTCTGGGTGAGCACAATTGCCATGAGGGTAACCACCAGGCTGTTGCAGGAGAATTTGGGGTAATGGTGGGATTAGGCAGCCTCAGAGGCATCCATGCATGCTGCCCCTGCTGTTTCCTGTCCATTTCCGTGGTGTTTCCATCATTTTCTGAGGTTTCCAGGTTTTCACCCAGCCTTCCCTAGGCAGAGCTTTGGTCCCCAGCAAAAAATGCTCGAGTCTCCCATTGACTTCAATGGGGTTCGTTACTCGAAACGAGCACCCGAGCATCGGGAAAAGTTCGACTCGAATAACGAGCACCCGAGCATTTTAGTGCTCGCTCATCTCTAGTTGTCTCCCTGCAATAACCCCATGATTCACTGTTAAACAGGGTTATGTGGCTTTACTGTGTATGTTATGCCCCATAGGGTCTATAAGGGAGTAAAAGTTAATTTTCCAGTCCTAGACTTAGTTACTAGGTGTGAGTTCGGTCAACCCCTTTTGGTTGGGATTTGTAGGAGTATGAATATATACGGCCAGCAGCCAGTGTGTGCAGCTAAAGTGTAGCTCGTTCTTGAGAGAAAGACATTGGCTAAGCATACACCAGCCCTGCAAGCTGAGAACCGTCAGACAGGCAGCTAAAAACTAGTACTAGCCACTGAGAGAAAACCATATTGAATTTTGCAGAAAGTTGAGAGACGGTATACGGACAAAATGGCATTGAAGGTAGTGCATATATGTTGGCTGTGGACTTCACTGCATTGTTTTGCTGTGATCAGCTTCAGGCAGAGCCAGAAAAACAGGTAGATGAAAGTAGATGCCGGTCTTGGGTGCCAACTCGCTACCCATAAGGGGGGAGGGGTGCAATTACGGCCACATCTGCAGTAGTTCAGCCTCACAGGCCTCAGGCCACTAGGCTTGAAGCCTATGAGGCAGTAGAATGGTGCAAAAAAGTCGCAATGACACCTTGCGCCAGGTTTCTCTCCTGTGGCAACACAGGTCAGTCTTTGGCCTGCATCGCAAACGGGGGTGGGGGATTGGGACTACTGAGAGCACCTAGGAAGGGGGATGGGGCATTATACTGTTACTAATGGTGGCACTGGGGGGGCATTATATATATACAGGGCTGCCATCAGGAATTTCGGGGCCCCCTACAGGCAAATTTTGTGCCCCCCCCCCTTTCGGGTAAACTTTACAGATTTGCTTAATATGCAGCAGCCTCCACATAGCACATTACATCTTTCTTTTTTACGGCATATCACAACTGCTTTTTTTGCCCAAAAGATTAGTAAGCCTGCCACCGCGACAAGGTAGACTCTTTAGGCAGGATCCTACCCTAGGCTAATGTTTTTACGCTACATGTTATATTATTATTATTCACACACTGATAAACATTTTCAATAGGGAAACAAAGTTGCCATTAAATTCAGTGACATGCTTGTAAGTGCAGAGTGTTGAGGCACATTGTGTTGATCTGAGGTCTGATGGGGGCACAAGACGCTGACCTGAGGTCTGATGGGGGCACAAGATGCTGACCTGAGGTCTGATGGGGGCACAAGATGCTGACCTGAGCTCTGATGGGGGCACAATGTGTTGATCTGAGGTTTATTATCCCTGTACTGTGACATCACTGTGTTTATTATCCCTGTACTGTGACATCACTGTGTGTATTATCCCTGTATGGTGACATCACTGTGTTTATTATCCCTGTACTGTGACATCACTGTGTTTATTATACCTGTACTGTGACATCACTGTGTTTATTATCTCTGTACTGTGACATCACTGTGTTTATTATCCCTGTACAGTGACATCACAGTGTTTATTATCTCTGTACTGTGACATCACTGTGTTTATTATCCCTGTACTGTGACATCACTGTGTTTATTATCCCTGTACTGTGACATCACTGTGTTTATTATCCCTGTACTGTGACATCACTGTGTGTATTATCCCTGTACTGTGACATCACTGTGTTTATTATCCCTGTACGGTGACATCACTGTGTTTATTATCCCTATACTGTGACATCACTGTGTTTATTATCCCTGTACTGTGACATCGCTGTGTTTATTATCCCTGTACGGTGACATCACTGTGTTTTATTATCTCTGTACTGTGACATCGCTGTGTTTATTATCCCTGTACTATGACATCACTGTGTTTATTATCCCTGTACAGTGACATCGCTGTGTTTATTATCCCTGTACAGTGACATCGCTGTGTTTGTTATCCCTGTACAGTGACATCACTGTGTTTATTATCCCTGTACTGTGTCATCACTGTGGTTATTATCACTGTACTGTGACATCACTGTGGTTATTATCCCTGTACTGTGACATCACTGTGTTTATTATCTCTGTACTGTGACATCACTGTGTTTATTATCTCTGTACTGTGACATCACTGTTTTTATTATCTCTGTACTGTGACATCACTGTGTTTTTTTATCCCTGTACTGTGACATCACTGTTTATTATCTCTGTACTGACATCACTGTGTTTATTATCCCTGTACTGTGACATCACTGTGTTTATTATCTCTGTACTGTGACATCACTGTGTGTATTATCTCTGTACAGTGACATCGCTGTGTTTATTATCTCTTTACTGTGACATCACTGTGTGTATTATCTCTGTACAGTGACATCGCTGTGTTTATTATCCCTGTACTGTGACATCACTGTGTTTATTATCCCTGTACAGTGACCTGTGTTTCCCGGTAAGTGGTCTGTGTTTGTGTGTTTGTTTTCTATTTTTCAGGGTCGTGAATGCAGAGGACTACGTCGGATTCGGTGGACTACGTCGGACCAGCTTTTTTTTTTTTAATAAAATGGTCAAACAGGGGTCTGGGGGAGTGTTTATTTCAATAAAATGTTTTATACTTGTGTGTGTGTATTTTTTTTTTTACAATACTACAGTTTTAGTAATCACGGCTATCTACAGACGGCCCTGATTACTAATACTGGGCTTAGTGCTTGCCGGTATGGCAGGACAGCACTAACCCCAACATCTATTACCTCGGCACCCACCGCCACCAGGGGTGCCGGGAAGAGCCGGGTACCCGCAGGACCGGACCTTCTAAATTTAGGGTCTGGCTCTGGGGCGGCTGCAGGCTGGTACCATTAGACTGGGAAGGGCCAATAACCGTGTCCCTTCCCACCCTGGTAGTGCCAGGCTGCCACTGCTGGTTGTATCTGGCTGGCGAAGGAAAAAAGGAGGGGATCCCACGCCATTTTTTTAAAAATTATTTAATTATTTTTGTAAAAAAATGGCGTGGGGTCCCCCCTTTTTTTCCTTCGCCAGCCAGATACAACCAGCAGCGGCAGCCTGGCACTACCAGGGTGGGAAGGGACACGGTTATTGGCCTTTCCCAGTCTAATGGTACCAGCCTGCAGCCGCCCCAGAGCCAGACCCTCAATTTAGAAGGTCCGGTCCTGCGGGTACCCGGCTCTTCCCGGCACCCCTGGTGGCGGTGGTTGCCGAGGTAATAGATGTTGGGGTTAGTGCTGGCCTGCCATACCGGCAAGCACTAAACCCAGTATTAGTAATCAGGGCCGTCTGTAGATAGCCATAATTACTAAAACTGTAGTATTGTAAAAAAAATACACACACACAAGTATAAAACATTTTATTGAAATAAACACTCCCCCAGGCCCCTGTTTGACCATTTTATTAAAAAAAAAAAAAGCTGGTCCGACGTAGTCCACCGAATCCGACGTAGTCCTCTGCATTCACGACCCTGAAAAATAGAAAACAAACACACAAACACAGACCACTTATCTCTTCCTGCACTGGGATAATACACACAGCAATGTCACTGTACAGGGATAATAAACACAGTGATGTCACAGTACAGGGATAACAAACACAGTGATGTCACAGTACAGAGATAATAAACACAGTGATGTCACAGTACAGGATAATAAACACAGTGATGTCACTGTACAGGGATAATAAACACAGTGATGTCACAGTCCAGGGATAATAAACACAGTGATGTCACAGTCCAGGGATAATAAACACAGCGATGTCACTGTACAGGGATAATAAACACAGTGATGTCACAGTACAGGGATAACAAACACAGTGATGTCACAGTACAGAGATAATAAACATAGTGATGTCACCGTACAGGAATAATAAACACAGTGATGTCACTGTACAGGGATAATAAACACAGTGATGTCACAGTACAGGGATAACAAACACAGTGATGTCACAGTACAGAGATAATAAACACAGTGATGTCACAGTAGAGGATAATAAACACAGTGATGTCACTGTACAGGGATAATAAACACAGTGATGTCACAGTCCAGGGATAATAAACACAGTGATGTCACAGTCCAGGGATAATAAACACAGTGATGTCACCATACAGGGATAATAAACACAGTGATGTCATAGTCCAGGGATAATAAACACAGTGATGTCACAGTCAAGGGATAATAAACACAGTGATGTCACCGAACAGGGATAATAAACACAGTGATGTCACAGTACAGGGATAACAAACACAGTGATGTCACAGTACAGGGATAACAAACACAGTGATGTCACAGTTCAGAGATAATAAACACAGTGATGTCACAGTAGAGGATAATAAACACAGTGATGTCACTGTACAGGGATAATAAACACAGTGATGTCACAGTCCAGGGATAATAAACACAGTGATGTCACAGTCCAGGGATAATAAACACAGTGATGTCACAGTACAGGGATAATAAACACAGTGATGTCACCATACAGGGATAATAAACACAGTGACGTCACAGTCCAGGGATAATAAACACAGTGATGTCACAGTACAGAGATAATAAACACAGTGATGTCACAGTACAGAGATAATATACACAGTGATGTCACAGTCAAGGGATAATAAACAAAGTGATGTCACAGTACAGAGATAATAAACACAGTGATGTCACAGTCAAGGGATAATAAACACAGTGTACAGAAAGTTTAAAAAAAAAAATTATACTTACCTTTTTCATAGCAGCAGGGCCAGCATCATCAGAGCAGGAGATCTTCTTCTCATGTCTGAAGGGGGCGGGGCCTATGCTGCCGGCCGGCCCTGCCCCCCGCCGAGACCTGAGGAGTGCCTGGGAGGTACGGAGAGCTGCAGGGGGGACAGGAGGGAGGATCAGGGGCGTAGCTATAGGGGAAGCAGGGGAAGCGGCTGCTTTGGGGCCCAGACTCACAAGGGGCCCCCTCAGGAGGAATATTAAAAAGATTTTATTGTCAGGGCCCCCTCAACAGTATTATACAATGACATTATATATATATAGTATATACGTGTAGGAAACGGACGGAGCGGCTGCTGGGCTTCGTCTAAGAGAGCAGTTTTGACCAGCCACAGGAGTGGGGGATGCGCGAGTTGGGGGTTGCGAAGAAGTTGCTGAGGCGGGCCCCATTCAAAAATTTGCTGTGGGGCCCGGTCAGTTGTAGTTACGCCACTGGGGAGGATGGAAGAAGCAGACAGCCGGTTTCGGCTATCTGCTCCTTCCTGCAACAGGCAACTGTCTCTACGTCCTATGGACGCAGAAACAGCTGCCAGAGGCCCGGGCCCCCCTTTCTTGACGAATCTGCCCGGGCCCCCCACAGCAGGTTCTGCTGTACCCCCCTGATGGCGGCCCTGTATATATATATGAAGGAGCATTATATACTGCCATTAAGCGGTGGCATTATATCTGTACTGGCACTACACTACAGGTGGAAATTATATACTGACACTACAGGGGGAGCACTATAGGGAGGCAATATAAATATATATTATATATAATGCCTCCCTATAGTGCAAGACATTATTGCTCCCGCTGTAGTGCCATATATATATATATATATAAAAATAATATATATAAAATATATATATAAAGGATTTTCCTTGAGGATGTATAAAAATGTCCTCTTTGATTGTAGGTATATAGCGCTGGTCTCTGACCAGGTAGTTTGGGGTGTGTAGCGAGATTCTACATGCGCATGTTAATATGGAGTTGATGCACGGGTTATGTGCTCCTCCGGCTACCTGGTTTATACTTTGTAGCGAGCGTCTATATATTTAAACGTACTATTTTGATTCTTTGTTTACTTCGATGAGTCTGGTCATGTGATCGCATGGAACCGGGTGACCAATTATGTCATTGACTCCGGCGTTCGTGCGGACATGTGTACTGAGATCTTTTGCACGCCGAGGATCCATCTTTGTTTGGCAACAGCGAGCACATTGGGTGAGGAGATTGTCATGACCACCTGGATCACACCTGATGTACACCTGCACAATACCTTGGGGTAATCACCAATTATTAGCGATATGCTATTTTATACATATATAATGCACATTATGTTCATAATATTGGCACTGAGCACTTTATTATATGATACTACATGAATGTACTATGTGAATATCAGTTGTATATGGAATTTTGCTGTATGAATTTCGAAAAGTAATGACACAATTATGTACACCCTTTAAATACTTTGTGAACATGTATTCATTTGCTTGAGAACGGTCCCAGTAAGCGGACCGAAACGTCGCATGGGTGAATAAAGGACATCACTTCATTCACATTTTGGATGTGCTGCGGTTTTATTCTTTTTTATATTGTTGGATGCTGGTCACATTTAACCGCTGGCACTCCTTACTTGCTACACATGTAGTGGGTGCGGCTCCAGCTTTTCCTTTTCTATATATATATATATATATTGCAACGTAAAGTGAATTAGAAAGATTTGAGAACAAATAAGCTTACACAGACTATATGAATAAATATATTTGCGAAGTCATTAAATAAAAAGTAGATAAACATCACTAGCATAATGGGGTGGAGACTCCACTGATCACACTATAACCCATGGCTGTCTACCCCATTATAACACATGACGTACACCCTGGGGTGTCGAAGAGAGACAGAGCAATCATACTCACATCCTACCTAGAGTGGAGGGTCTGGTGGTGTCTCCTGAGAGAAGGTGGGTAGCAGAGTTTTAACCTGTTAGTCCCTCCTTCAGTGTGCATCACGCATGTCTCTGAGATCACTCAGGAATGTGGTCTTAGCAGCACAATGGGGAATGTTTGCTATCTGTAACCCCCTCCATTGCAAGGGAAATTTATAAACTATTACACAGAGTATTAAACAGAATTAAAGGAATCAGTCACTTAAAAATACCCTTACAATACACTCCACCCCTGGTTCTTCCACTTCATTTTCAACACCCAATATCAGAATATATTCTACATATATAGCCTAATCATTTCACAGAAAACTTCTTTGGGACCATTGGATAAATGAAGAAAAAAACAAAACAAAACTGTGTTGGACTAACAAGAAGAGTCTCACTGAGGTCTTCTTCACTTCTGATGTTCTTGGATAACAAAGTCTCTGGTACAACATCAATTGTCCATTTCTTGATGTTCTGTGCACCTGCATGGCCCGTTTTTGTGCTGTTATAAAGTTCAGTCTATTACCCCACCTTATTTATGTGAAGGGGGTTTTGCAGGTGTAATGACAGTGCAGATCTTAGAACCTCTTATCAGTGGGTATAATATATATATATATATATATATATATATATATATATATATACACACATTGGTATATATATAAACATTGGGTATCACTGACATGGAAAAGGACTCAGGAATTTTAGTGAACAGCAAACTAAGCTGTAGAAACCTAGAAACCAATGTCAGACAGCTGCTGCCAAGGCCAATAAGATAATGGGTTGCATCAAAAGGGGCATAGATGCCTGTGATAAGAACATAGTCTTGCCACTTTACAAATCACTAGTCAGATTATACATGGAGTACTCTGTATAGTTCTGGGCTCCTGTGAACAAGGCAGACATAGCAGAGCTGGAGAGGGTTCAGAGTAGGGTAATTAAAGTAATAACTGGAATGAGTAACATAGTAACATAGTTTATAAGGCAGAAAAAAGACTGTCCATCCAGTTTGGCCTGTTATCCTGCAAGTTGATCCAGAGGAAGGCAAAAAACCCATGTGAGGTAGAAGCCAATTTTCCCCACTTTAGGGGAAAAAAATTCCTTCCTGACTCCAATCAGGCAATCAGAATAACTCCCTGGATCAACGACCCATCTCTAGTAGGTATAACCTGTAATATTATTACACTTTAGAAATACATCCAGCCCCTCTTGAACACTTTTAGTGAACTTACCATCACCACCGCCTCAGGCAGAGAGTTCCATAGTCTTACTGCTCTTACCGTAAAGAATCCTCTTCTATGTTTGTGTACAAACCTTTTTTCCTCCAGACACAGAGGATGTCCCCTCATCACAGTCACAGTCCTGGGAATAAATAGATGATAAGAGAGATCTCTGTATTGAACCCTGATATATTTATACATAGTTATTAGATCTCCCCTCAGTCGTCTTTTTTCTAACGTGAATAACCCTAATTTTGATAATCTTTCTGGGTACTGTAACCCACAAATTTCAGTTATTACTTTAGTTGCCCTCCTCTGAACCCTCTCCAGCTCTGCTATGTCTGCCTTGTACACAGGAGCCAAGAACTGTACACAGTACTCCATGTATGGTCTGACTAGTGATTTGTAAAGTGGCAGGACTATGTTCTCATCACGGGCATCTATGCCTCTTTTGATGCAACCCATTATCTTATTGGCCTTGGAAGCTGTCTGACACTGGTTTCTGTAGCTTAGTTTGCTGTTCACTAAAATTCCCACAGTAGGTCCTTTTCCATTTCAGTGTTACCCAGTGTTTTACCATTTAGTAGGTACTGGTGACTTGCATTATTCCTTCCTATGTGCATAACTTTACATTTGTCAGTGTTAAACCTCATCTGCCACTTCTCTGCCCAAGCCTCCAATCTATCCAGATCCATCTGTAGCAGTGAACTGTCCTTTTCTGTGTTAATTACTTTATAGACTTTAGTGTCATCTTCAAAAATTGATATTTCACTGTGCAAGCCTTCTACAAGATCATTAATAAATATATTGAAGATAATAGGGCCCAACACTGCCCCCTGTGGTACTCCACTAGTGACCCAATCTGAGTGTGTATCATTAATAACCACCCTCTGTTTTCTATCTCTGAGACAGAATAAATATTACCCACATAAAGACATTCTCTCCCAGTCCAAGCATTCTCATTTTATACACTAACCTTTTATGTGTACAGTGTCAAATGCTTTGGAGAAGTCCAGATACATGACATCCATTGATACGCCACGGTCAAGCCTAGAACTTACCTCCTCATAGAAACTGATTAAATTAGTTTGACATGACCGATCCCTCATGAAACCATGCTGATATGGAGTTATTTGCGTATTTTCATTGAGGTACTCCAAGTTAGCATCTCTTAGAAAACCCTCAAACAGTTTACCCATGAAAGATGTTAAACTTACCGGCCTATGGTTTCCAGGCTCTGTTTTTGGACCCTTTTTGAATATTGGCACCACATTTGATATGTGCCAATCATGTGGAACACTCCCTGTCAGTATAGAGTCCTTAAATATCAGAAATAAGGGTCTGTCAATGACATCACTTAATTCTCTTAGGATACGGGGGTGTATGTCATCCGGTCCTTGCGATTTGTCTATTTTAATCTTTTTAAGACGCCGCTGTACTTCTTTCTGGGTCAGACAGGGCATTTTTAATGGGGAATTTACTTGTATATTCTACATTTCATCTGACAGTTTATTTTCCTCAGTGAATACAGTGGAGAAAAAAATATTTAATAGCTTTGCTTTCTCCTCATCACTCTCTGCAACTCCCCCCTCATTACTCTGTAAGGGGCGACACCTTCAGATTTATACTTTTTAGTATTTAGATAATTGAAGAACATTTTAGGGTTAGTTTTACTCTCTTTGGCAATTAGTTTCTCGGTCCCTAGTTTGGCTGTTTTTTTTTTGTCTTTTACATATTCTATTTTTTTTCCTTTATAGTTTTTCAATGCTTCCTCGCTCCCCTCCTGTTTTAGCGATTTAAATGCTTTCTTTTTGTCATTTATTGCTTTCTGTACAGTTCTATTTATCCAAATTGTTTTTTTCTTGTTTCTTAACCTTTTTTTTTTATAAGGTATGTACCTCTCAGAATTAAATATTAGGATGCTTTTAAAAATGTCCCATTTTGTGGCTGTATTTTTATTTTTGAGGACTTTGTTAGTTAGGCCTATGGCCTCTCTTAGTTGGCTAAATTTTGCTTTTTTGAAGTTTGGTATTTTTGTTCCTCCCTGAAGAAACTCTCTTTTGAATGACAGTTGGAAGGTTATTATATTATGGTCACTATTTCCCAGGTGTCCCCCGACCTGCACATCTGTTGTTCTGTCAGGTCTATTGGTTAATACTAAGTCCAGTATGGCCGTCCCTCTAGTCGGGTCCTGAACCAGTTGGGAAAGGTAATTGTCTTTGGTTATTTCCAAGAACCTGTTTTCTTTATGAGATATACAGGTTTCAGTTTTCCAGTCTATATCTGGGTAGTTGAAACCCCCCATAATAACGACCTCATTATGTTTTGCTGCCTCGTCTATTTCATTTAGAAGTAGATTTTCTGTGGACTCTGGTATATTAGGTGGTTTATAATAAACTCCTATTAGTATTTTATTATTGTTTTTGCCTCCATGTATTTCTACCGACAGTGACTCCACATGTTCATGTCCCTCACTTATATCTTCCTGGAGTGTGGGCCTTAGACAAGACTTTACATAAAGGCAGACGCCTCCCCCTCTACGGTTTTGGCGATCCTTTCTAAACAGACTGTAACCCTGTACATTAACTTGCTCAGTGAGCAGCAAACTCTTTTCCAAATTGTCACTGCTTCTCAGTGTTGAAGCTTGCCTGGTTAGATACACAATGTGTGATTCCAAACGGGCAATTTGCTCACATTTTGAACAAAGATATGCACCTTCAAACTGCTGTTCCAGGACTGCATACATTAGACAAGATGTGCACTGGACTGTGCTGTCAATAATGGAACACATACTAAATGGGGATCACACAAAAAAAATAGAAAAAAATACAATACAGTGATAAGAAGCTAACTTACTGTAGTCCCCCTCTAGTCCCCTGTAGTCCATGAATCTTAAGTCACGTAATCTAAAGTCACACACTTAATACAAGCACACTTGAAATCAAACACGCAAACGCTCACAAACTTCCATTTTTGTATAAGTGCAGCTCTCAAACCAGACTGCTTTTTTTCCTCTGGATTCAAAGGGTGGGCTACAGTACCCTGAAATATTATCAAAATTAGGGTTATTCACTTCCAGGGAGTTATTCTGATTGCCTGATTGGAGTCAGGAAGGATTTTTTTTCCCTAAATGAGGAAAATTGGCTTCTACCTCACAGGTTTTTTTTGTTTTTGCCTTCCTTTGGATCAACTTGCAGGATAACAGGCTGAACTGGATGGACAGATATCTTTTTTCGGCCTTATAAACTATGTTATTATGTATGTTATATAAACAGTATGTATATGTAATGGCACTACGGAGGGCATTTATATATTAGCATTGTAGGAAGGATGGGGGAGCATTATATACTGGAACTATGGTAGCAGCTGGATGACAGTGGCCTGTATAAATATGGGGGATAATCCTGGGTCTGTATAAATTTGGGGTCTGAGTTTTAAAATCTGTAACAGTCCCCCATCTACCATGTGCCGTATAGTGATCTGAACAGTCCATGGAGACATCTCCGGTAAATCACTGAATCTGCCCTTGATGTGCATTTTAATCTCTTAATTAGAAAGTAGGGTCACTTTAAATTGATACTGGTGGGCTGCTTTGATAAAGTACAGAGAAGCTATTACCCCAAAACTGGCACTCATTGCCTTGCATTGCCTGCCTGTACTGCCCCTCCATCATTCCTTCCCAGTTCTTCAAGGAAACTATGCTTTGCACCCCAAAACCCACTGACTCCAAGGCACTTATGAATGACAAAAAGCTGGGAATTGGTTAAAGAGTTTTGTTCCTATTGATAACTATAAGTGTGGTGCATGTAAATATTGTGACTAAATGAGATCAGGTAAAAAGATTTGTGTAGGTCTCATAATACATAAGTTTAAGGATCTAATCACATGCCGATCTGATTTTGTTGTCTATGTCATTTTTTGCCCCTGTAATTTTTATTATATAGGAAAAACAATTTGCCTGTAACATAAACATATCTATGAACATTTGCACTCCTTAAAGATTGCAAGGATAGCACTAGCCTTATAAACCATGTAAGGGATACACATAATGGAGACATAATTCGCTGGTTTTCAAAGAAAATTTCCACCTGTTGATGGATTGGACTGGCATAGGTCACTCCTACAGCGTGAGGCGAAATGGATTATTAGAACTGGTGCATTAGGACCCTGCGGATTTAATGACAGACATGATCTGTATTCTTTTCTATGAATTTTAGTTTTTAATGGTCTATCAGTCCTATCTGTACTACCACTACCACTCCTGTCTTCTCCTTCTCCCCTCCAGGGCTCACTGCATCCCCACCAGCTACAGTACAACTGGGCAAGGTGGTCAGCAATGATGGCAGGAACATTTTGTCTGTACTGCATAGGAGGGAATAGCAAATGCTGTTTACGCATAAAGGGGTTGTCTGCTTTTTACTGTTGATGACCTATTCTCAGGTTAGGTCACCAGTATCAGATCGATGATCAGTTGTTTGAAGAGAAGGCAACTCTCATATGAATGCTGCCTTCTCTGCTCTGTTTACCTGCTCGCAGCAGCAGTTACAGTGGTTAGCAGGTGTAATTACAATGAAGGCATCCCCATTCAATTCTATGGGACAACTCTGTCCAAGTGAATAGGAAGGATCTGTCTAGAGATGAGCGAGCACTAAAATGCTCGGGTGCTCGTTATTCGAGTCGAACTTTTCCCGATGCTTGGGTGCTCGTTTCGAATAACGAACCCCATTGAAGTCAATGGGAGACTCGAGCATTTTTTGCAGGGGACCAAGGCTCTGCCTAGGGAAGGCTGGGTGAAAACCTGGAAACCTCAGAAAATGATGGAAACACAACGGAAATGGACAGGAAACAGCAGGGGCAGCATGCATGGATGCTTCTGAGGCTGCCTAATCCCACCATTACCCCAAATTCTCCTAATGGGGCATGTGTGGTATCGATTCTTCTCAGTTTAAAATCATATACGTCCCCTATCTTGGGACCATATATTTCATGGATTTTTCGAACACGGAAAAGGAAAAAGAGCTTGCTCTGGCCAGGGGAGTGTCTTTTCTACTGCAGCTAAGGGGACGTGTCCATGCTCTGCCTATCACAACTCAGGAGGCAATTAAAAGAAGAACCAAAAAAAATTAGTACAATATCTAATACGTCCCCTATCTGGGTAAATTGTTTGGAGAGAGGGCCTGTAGGTGGGGGGCAGGCTGGGGGGAAAGAGGTTGAGCTGGAAGAGCCAGAGGAGTGCCCCCTGGGCTAGCGTGTGTGGTGGTGACAACAGCCAGATGGATTTGGAAAAACTGTAGCATCAACCGGTACGGTATGTATTCTTCTGAGTTTAATACCGTATACATCCCCTATCTTGGGACCATATATTTCATGGATTTTTCGAACACGGAAAAAGAAAAAGAGCTTGCTCTGGCCAGGGGAGTGTCTTTTCTACTGCAGCTAAGGGGACGTGTCCATGCTCTGCCTAACACAGGTCAGGAGGCAATTAAAAGAGGAACAAACAAAAATCAGTATAATATCTAATACGTCCTCTATCCGGGTAAATTGTTTGGAGAAAGGGCCTGTAGGTGGGGGGCAGGCTGGGGGGAAGGAGGTTGAGCTGGAAGAGCCAGAGGAGTGCCCCCTGGGCTAGCGTGTGTGGTGGTGACAACAGCCAGATGGATTTGGAAAAACTGTAGCATCAACCGGTACGGTATGTATTCTTCTGAGTTTAATACCGTATATGGCACCTATCCGGAAAAATAGTTTGGAGGGAGAGAAAGAGAGGAAAAAGACGTGCAGTATGGAGCAATTACACAGAAACTATTAGATTAGGCAGACTTGGTCTGCTTAATTGCAACCCAGACAAATGAGAGAAAGAGAGGAAAATGAAGTATTTTTAAAAGTAACATTCAGTATAGATCAGGGGTGCACAACGTTTTCTGGGTGGGGGCCACATTGTCCGACTGAACCAACGTCAAGGGCCGAAAATAAAATTTAAAGGGGTATTAACAACTGAAATACTGTATTTATGGCAGATTGAACACACAGTGTATACCATTAATGTCTAGTTACAGTTCCAGGAGTCCCATCTAATGGGAGAAATACATGAAAAATGCATGTGAGCAGCCACAAAACGTGGACATACATGTCTGTTACCAGATGGATGGGGCCACACAGAATGGTATAAAGGGCCGCATGTGGCCCCCGGGCCGCAGGTTGTGCACCCCTGGTATAGATCAAGTGTGGTATGTGTTCTATGTATACTACTCAGTTTAATACCGTACATGGCAGCTATCCGGAAAAATAGTTTGGAGAGAGAGAAAGATAGGAAAAAGACGTAAATTGTTTGGAGAGAGGGCCTGTAGGTGGGGGGGCAGGCTGGGGGGAAGGAGGTTGAGCTGGAAGAGCCAGAGGAGTGCCCCCTGGGCTAGCGTGTGTGGTGGTGACAACAGCCGGATGTAGTTAGAATGACGACGCAGGACCCCAACTTAAAAATTTAGCATCAACCAGTACAGTCATAAATTATGAGATTGATCAAGTGTGGTATGTCTTCTATGTATACTACTCAGTTTAATACCGTATATGGCAGCTATCCGGAAAAATAGTTTGGAGAGAGAGAAAGATAGGAAAAAGACGTAAATTGTTTGGAGAGAGGGCCTGTAGGTGGGGGGGCAGGCTGGGGGGAAGGAGGTTGAGCTGGAAGAGCCAGAGGAGTGCCCCCTGGGCTAGTGTGTGTGGTGGTGACAACAGCCGGATGTAGTTAGAATGACGACGCAGGACCCAAACTTAAAAATTTAGCATCAACTGGTACAGTCGTAAATTATGAGCTCGATCAAGTGTGGCATGACTTTTTAGATGGAGATTGCATGTGGTCACATACTCCCTGGAACCCCATAGTCACCCCTTCTCTGATGTGCTACCCCAGAACATTCTCTGCCCCAATTCGCAAGACCTTTTGCAGTCTCAGTGTGCTGACAGTGCGGATTTACCAGTGTTGTCTGAGGATGTGGTGGACAATGGCGAGACACAGGTGTCGGGGGGTGAGGTAGTTGAAAGTGAAGCAAGTTACATTGTGGACTCCTTGGGGGGACTTTCTCATGATGGGACAGATTCAATTGTGTTTAGAAAGGCTGATGGGCTTCCTTCAGCACTGTGTGTATAGAACCCCATGGCCTTTCATAAAAAATAGTCTGGCGATGACCCCAAGGCAATTTTCAGGGACACGGTAATGGTGACCCACTTAAAAATGCTGCCTGACAACCTAGCGGTTAACCCCTGATTGTCTGTCTTTCAATAAGATTGCAGTGTAAAGCATGGTGGTGAGCCTCAGTAATAGGATTGCAGTGTAAAGCATGGTGGTGAGCCTCAGTATGACTTTTTGGATGGAGATTGCATGTGGTCACGTACTCCCTGGAACCCCGTAGTCACTCCTTCTCTGATGTGCTACCCCAGAACATTCTCTGCCCCAATTCGCAAGACCTTTTGCAGTCTCCGTGTGCTGACACTGGGGATTTACCAGTGTTGTCTGAGGAGGTGGTGCACAATGGCGAGACACAGGTGTCGGGGGGGTGAGGAAGTTGAAAGTGAAGCAAGTTACAGTGGGGACTCCTTGGGGGGACTTTCTCAACTTTCTCAACTGACAGATTCAACTTGGGTGGATCAGGCACAGGAATAGATCTTTTTTTTTTGTGTTTATTTAACTTTTATTTAGCACAAATAACCACAGAGATATTTATTCGTTCTCTTCGCTGCGCAGTCTGGCGTTGGGTTTCGTCACTTTGATGGCGAGCTGTGCCGCTCTCTCCACAATGGTCTTTCGGTTCTTTGAGGAGACGTTGTGGGCGATTTCTGCACAGAAGGACTTGTTGCTCATCAACAGAACCTCGAGCTCCTTGACATTGTGGACCAGGAATTTGCGGAACCCTGTGGGCAGCATGTGTTTGTTCTTCTTGTTGCTACCGTACCCAATGTTGGGCAATATAGATACGCAGATGATATTATTTTTCACACCTATCCCAAAAAGAAATTTACGCAGTTTGCGCAAATAAAACTGGAAACTGGAACTGGAGAGAGGGCCTGTAGGTGGACCTCCGGAAAAATTGTTTGGAGAGAGGGCCTGTAGGTGGACCTCCGGAAAAATTGTTTGGAGAGAGGGCCTGTAGGTGGACCTCCGGAAAAATTGTTTGGAGAGAGGGCCTGTAGGTGGACCTTCGGAAAAATTTTTGGAGAGAGGGCCTGTAGGTGGACCTCCGGAAAAATTGTTTGGAGAGAGGGCCTGTAGGTGGACCTCCGGAAAAATTGTTTGGAGAGAGGGCCTGTAGATGGACCTCTGGAAAAATTGTTTGGAGAGAGGGCCTGTAGGTGGACCTCCGGAAAAATTGTTTGGAGAGAGGGCCTGTAGGTGGACCTCCGGAAAAATTGTTTGGAGAGAGGGCCTGTAGGTGGACCTCCGGAAAAATTGTTTGGAGAGAGGGCCTGTAGGTGGACCTCCGGAAAAATTGTTTGAAGAGAGGGCCTGTAGGGGGCCCTCCTGAAAAATTGTGGTAAAAGAGTGCCAGTTCGACCTCTAAAAAATGGCGTTTTTTTAGTCAGCGTTAGGCAAAGACGACATGGAGGAGGAGTAGGAGGAGTAGAGAAGAGGAATCGGATACATAAGTAATGTTAATCTTTAGCTGCTTTCCCCCAGAGGAGATTTGAATTCCGGTGAAATCCAGGCTTTGTTCATTTTAATAAGCGTCAGCCTGTCAGCGCTGTCAGTTGACAGGCGTGTACGCTTATCGGTGATGACGCCACCAGCTGCACTGAATACCCGCTCTGACAGCACGCTAGCGGCAGGGCAGGCCAGCACCTCCAAGGCGTACAGCGCCAGTTCAGGCCACGTGTCCAGCTTTGAAACCCAGTAGTTGTATGGAGCAGAGTGATCGCGACAGACGTTGGTATGGTCAGCTAGGTACTCCCTCACCATCTTTCTGTACAGCTCCCCCCTACTCTGCATAGACTGGGGACAGGTGACAGTGTCTTGCTGGGGTGACATAAAACTGGCAAAGGCCTTGGAGAGCGTTCCCCTACCAGTGCTGGACAAGCTGCCTGCTCGGCTCCTGAACACGTGGGCCAGGCATGGCACATGTGTCAGTCTGCCGAGTTGCAGAGCCGCCACCAGGTTACGCCCGTTGTCACACACAACCATGCCTGGCTTGAGGTTCAGCGGTGCCAGCCACACATTGGTCTGCGATGTGATGCCCTGTAACAGCTCTTGGGCGGTGTGCCTTTTGTCACCTAAGCTCAGCAGTTTGAGCTCCGCCTGCTGGCGCTTACCCACGGCACTGCTGCTGCGCCTAGAGCTACCGACTGAAGGCGCCGTGCCCACGGATGGTAATTCGGTGGAGGAGGAGGAGGCATAGTACGTCTGAGAGACTGTGACCGAGGTAGGCCCCGCAATCCTCGGTGTGGGCAGTACATGAGTGGCCCCAGGGTCATTCTTGGTCCCAGCCTCCACCAAGTTAACCCAATGTGCCGTCAGTGAGATATAGTGTCCCTGCCCGGCAGCACTTGTCCATGTGTCCGTGGTTAGGTGGACCTTCTCAGAAACAGCGTTGGTCAGGGCACGGATGATGTTCTGTGACACGTGCTGGTGTAGGGCTGGGACGGCACATCGGGAAAAATAATGGCGGCTTGGGACCGAATACCGAGGGGCAGCCACCGCCATGAGATTGCGAAAGGCCTCGGTCTCTACCAGCCTATAGGCAGCATCTCCAGGCTAAGCAATTTGGAGATGTGGACGTTGAGGGCTTGGGCATGTGGGTGGGTGGAACTGTATTTCCTCTTGCGCTCCAGCGTCTGCTGTAAAGACAGCTGAATGCTGCGCTGGGACACATTGGTGGACACTGTGGAGGAT
This sequence comes from Rhinella marina, assembly GCA_900303285.1. Classification (NCBI taxonomy): domain Eukaryota; kingdom Metazoa; phylum Chordata; class Amphibia; order Anura; family Bufonidae; genus Rhinella; species Rhinella marina. The sequence continues at coordinate 1,743 of ONZH01005930.1, read as the reverse complement.
CGTGGAGGCGAAGGTGTGGTTTTCCGGCAGGAAGCACTCGTGCCGGGGTCCTGGGCAGGGGGTTGACTAGCAGAGGCAGAGAGTGACACAGGGGGTTGACTAGCAGAGGGCAGCGAGTGACACAGGGGAAGGAGCAGTGGTGTGACCCGCAGGAGGTGATGAACGGCCTTGGTTCCATTGAGTGGGGTGTTTAGCACTCATATGCCTGCGCATGCTGGTGGTGGTTAGGCTAGTAGTGGTGGCACCCCTGCTGATCCTGGTGTGGCACAGGTGTCACACCACAGTCCGTCGGTCATCCTCACTTTCTTTAAAGAACCTCCAGACTTGCGAACATCTAGGCCTCGCCACGGGAGCTTCACTACGTGAAACAGTTGCTGCTGATGCACCAGCTCTGGCCCTGCTTCTCCCTCTGGCCACACCACTGCCTCTTACAACCTGTTCTGGTGCAGCACTCGCCCCCACCTCAGAAGCACTGTCTTCACTCGGCTTATCAACCCAGCTTGGGTCAGTCACCTCGTCATCCTCCGATTCCTCTGTCTGCTCCCCCCTCGGAATTCCTCCCCTTACAACAACTTCACCACTGTCTGACAACCGTGTCTCCTCATCGTCCGACACCTCTTTACAAACTTCTTCCACTAAGTCAACATTGTCATCATCATCATCATCACCCACAGACTGCGACAGTTGGAAAACTTGGGCATGGGGAACGAGGCCAGTAGCAACCTGAGAAGTGGTTTGTGACTTTGGGAAGGGTCCAGAAAACAGTTCCTGAGAGTATGCCGGATCGCATTCCAAATTTTCCTGGGAGGGGACAGACTGGGGGGAAGGAGGTTGAGGTGGAGGAGCCATAGGAGTGCTCCCTTGGGTAACGTGGGTGGACTGCGTGGAAGACTGACTGGTGGACAAATTACTTGAAGCATTGTCCCGCAATCCACGACATCAGCTGTTCGCACTGTTGTGGTTTCAACAGTCCTCTACCACGTGTCCCTGTAAGTTCAGACATGAAGCTAGGGAGTGTAGCTCTGCGGCGTTCCCCTGCTCCCTCATCAGCAGGTACTGTCTCACCCTGCCCAGGACCACGGCCTTTGCCCCCTGCAGTAATTGAATGCCCACGCTCACGCCCTCGTCCTCGTCCTCGACCCTTAGCCCTGGGGTTCAACATTTTCTGTATTTAAGTGTATTATATAAAAAATAAAAATAAATGGGCCTGGTGTACTGAAACCCACAAACTTGTTTAGTCTGGTTTAATTAAGTGACGTAAAAAAAGTGTCACCTGGGCAGAAAATACGGATTGGAGTGAGTGGACAGCTGAACTGTGACACACAGAATGGTTCCACACTGCTGTGTGAAATGGATTTGTATCACTGGGCTGTAAACCGAGAGCAAGGGCAGGTGGTTGTTCCGCAACCAGAAAGAACGCACACTTGGTGTTTAAGTTTAAGAACAATGCATTTACTATAGATTAATAAAGGCAAGATAAAGGTAAAGAACAAGGGGAAAAACAAGCAATGTACACAGTGTAATATGAACAATTCAAGACAGATTCTGCAATAGATTCCACGTTTACTACGTCCACTTCTGGAAACCTGGACGCTGAGCGAACAATTTCCCTCCGAACTATCCCTAACTGACCCTAACTTCACTTTTGGGTGCGCACCCCCCTTTTTCCCAGTGGTCCAGGTGGACCGCTTACAGTCCGTAGAAGCGCCGCGGTGGGGCCCTTTCGTTGATAGCGAAGTGTCC
>ONZH01005929.1:0-20415 GCA_900303285.1 Rhinella marina | reverse complement strand
CGCAAGCGCTGGCCCTGGCATCCCTGCTGTGCTCCCATATTATCATAATGACAGCACAGCAGGGGAGGAAGCTTGCGATGTAACCCTTTGCAGGCTGCTGCAAGCCCACTCTTATCATGACACTGACAGGATAAATCAGGGCCATCAACTTGCATTGCCATAAGACAGATAGATGGGAAGGGGGATAAAAGTAAGAATAAAATAACATTTTTATTAAAGTGAAAAAAAGATGGTATTATAAGGAAAAAAAAACAATAAGACCCCTTTCACATGAGTGTAGATTTGGTCCGCATCCGATCTGCATATTTTGCAGATCGGATGCGGACCTATTCATTTTAACGGACTGCAGTGTGTGCTGTCCACATACGTATGTCCGTTCTGCGGCCCTGCAAAAAACATAGAACATGTCCTATTCTTGTCCATTTTGTGGACAAGAATAGGCATGTCTAACATAGGGCGGAATGTGCACAAAACAGATATTCTCATCTGAATGTGTCCAAAATCAATGTAAAAGGCTTATATTTTTGAAGCCAGTTGTGAAATAGTTAATAAACAAAACTCACCACTATGATAAAAATCAAAAGATACGTGAAAAGGCCACAAATAAAAAATGAAAATTGATGGAAAACATGGCCAAGAAAAATGCTTAACCTATTTCTGACATGGCAATTTTCCCTTTATACATTTTAGTTTTTTCTCCCAACCTTCTCAGAGCCTTAACTTTTTTATTTTTCTGTTCACATTGCCATATGAGGACTTGTTTCTCAGGACTAGTTGTAGTTTCTACTGGCACCATTTAATTGTGCATACGATGTAGCTGGAAGCTGGAAAAAAATCCAAATGTGATGGAATTAAAAAAATGCAATTCCAACACAGTTTTATCAGTTTTGTTTTAAGGCGTTCACTATGCAGTAAGACTGATCTGTACCCTTCATTCTTCATTTCAGTACGATTACAGCGATACCACATATGTATAGTTTTATTGTATTTTAATGTGGAAGAAAATAAAAGCATTTGGGGATGGCATACAAAGGTGCAAATCCACATGTTTTTTTAAATTATACAGAACAGGTTTTCAGACCCCGATCCGTTGTTTGACCACACCTTCTACATGTTTGGCTCCGCCTACATATAGGGCCACTTCTACCATTTTTTCCAGGGCCACTTTGAGTTCCCAATCCGCCCCTGGCTGTAGGTGAGCCTCCCAAGAATTTGTTTGGAGTGTCTGAAGTTGACCCTCCTGAAAAATAGTTTTTGAGTGTCTGTAGTTGACGCTCCTAAAAAAATTATTGGAGAGAGTGCCTGTAGATGGCCCTCCGTAAACATTGTTTGTAAAGAGCGCCAGTTGGCCCTCAGAAAAATTGCCTGTTGGCTCAGTGTTTGTGTGCGAAGAGAAGGAGGAGGAGGAGAGGAGAGGATACATAAAGAATCTTCATGTTGAGCTGCTTTCCCCCGATGGAGATTTGAATTCCGGTGAAATCCAGGCTTTATTCATTTTAATAAGCATCAGCCTGTCAGCGCTGTCAGTTGACAGGCGTGTACGCTTATCAGTGATGATGCCACCAGCTGCACTGAAGACCCGCTCTGACAACACGCTAGCGGCAGGGCAGGCCAGCACCTCCAAGGCGTACAGCGCCAGTTCAGGCCACGTGTCCAGCTTTGCAACCCAGTAGTTGTATGGAGCAGAGTGATCACGCAGGACGTTGGTATGGTCAGCTAGGTACTCCCTCACCATCTTTCTGAACAGCTCCCCCCTACTCTGCCTAGACTGGGGACGGGTGACATAGTCTTGCTGGGGTGCCATAAAACTGGCAAAGGCCTTGGAGAGTGTTCCCCTGCCAGTGCTTGACAAGCTGCCTTCTCGTCTCCTCTCCCCCGCTAGATGGCCCACAGAACTACATCCTCAGTGTGTCAGATGGGAAGGGTAATTTCAGCATGTGCACCAGGGCCTGTTGATATTGATTCACTCTCATACTCCTTTCCTCTACAGGAATGAGAGTGGAAAAGTTCTGCTTGTACCGGGGGTCCAGGAGGGTGAACACCCAGTAATCGGTGTTGGCAAAAATTCTTCTAACGCGAGGGTCACGTAAAAGGCAGCCTAACATGAAGTCAGCCATGTGCGCAAGAGTCCCAACACGCAAGAATTTCCTCTCCTCAATAGGCTGAATCTCCATTTCCTCCTCCTCCAACTCCTCCTCTTCAGCCCATACGCGCTCAACAGATAAGAAGGAATAAGGATTGGTACCCTCTTCAGTCTCGCCAACATTCTCCTCCTCTTCCTCCTCATCCTCCCCCTCCTCCAATACGCACTGAGAAACAGACCTGAGGGTACTCTGGCTATCAAGCAATGTATCTTCTTCCCCCATCTCCCGTGACAAGCGCAAAGCCTCTGACTTCATGCTGAGCAGTGAGTTTTTCAGCAGACAAAGCAGCAGGATGGTGAAGCTGATAATTGCGGCATCGCCACTGACCATCACAGATGGTCACAGTTGCTCACAGATGTGTCGCACCTTGGTGAGCAAATCAGACAAATTGGGGTAGGTCTTGAGGAACCGCTGAACCACAAGATTGAACACGTGGGCCAGGCATGGCAGATGTGTGAGTCTGCCGAGTTGCAGAGCCGCCACCAGGTTACGCCCGTTGTCACACACAACCATGCCTGGTTTGAGGTTCAGCAGCGCCAGCCAAAGATTGGTCTGCACCGTGATGCCCTGTAACAGCTCTTGGGCGGTGTGCCTCTTGTCACCTAAGCTCAGCAGTTTCAGCACCACCTAGAGCTACCGACTGAAGGCGCCGTGCTCACGGATGGTAATTGAGAGTAGGAAGAGGAGGAGGAGGAGGGGTTGGAGGAAGAGGCATAATAAATCTGAGAAACCGTGACCGAGGTAGGCCCCGCAATCCTCGGTGTGGGCATTACATGAGCGGCCCCAGGGTCAGACTCGGTCAAAGCCTCCACCAAGTTAACCCAATGTACCGTCAGGGAGATATAGTATCCCTGCCCTCCAGCACTTGTCCACGTGTCCGAGGTTAGGTGAACCTTCTCAGTAACCGCGTTGGTCAGGGCACGGATGATGTTCTCTGACACGTGCTGGTGTAGGGCTGGGACGGCACATCGGGAAAAATAGTGGCGGCTTGGGACCAAGTACTGAGGGACAGCCACCGCCATCAGGTTGCGGAAAGCCTCAATCTCTACCAGTCTATAGCGCAGCATCTCCAGGTTCAGCAGTTTGAAAATGTGGACGTTTAGGGCTTGTGCATGTTGGTGGGTGGAATTGTATTTGCGCTTGCGCTCCAATGTCTGATGCAAAGACAGCTGAACGCTGCGCTGGGACACATTGGTGGAGGATCGTGGAGGTGAAGGGGTGGTTGTAGGGCGTGAGGCGCTCGTTGCCGGGTTGACTCGCAAAGCCAGCATGTGACACAGGGGAAGGAGCAGTGGTGTGATCCGCAGGAGGTGAACGGCCTTGGTTCCATTGAATCTTGTGTTTAGCACCCATATGCCTGCGCATGCTGGTAGTGGTTAGGCTGGTAGTGGTGGCTCCCCTGCTGATCCTGGTGTGGCACAAGTTGCACACCACAGTCCGTCGGTCATCCTCACTTTCTTTAAAGAACCTCCAGGCTTGCGAACATCTAGGCCTCGGCACGGGAGCTTCACTCCGTGAAACAGTTGCTGATCTACTTGCTCTGGCCTTGCTTCTCCCTCTCGCCAACCCACTGCCTCTAACAACCTGTTCTGGTGCTGCACTTGCCTCCCCCTCAGAAGCACTGTCTTGACTAGGCTTACCAACCTAGCTTGGGTCAGTCACCTCACCATCCACCTGCTCTTCCTCCGAGCGGTGGTTTGTGACTCTGGGAAGGGTCCTGAAAAGAGTTCCTGGGAGTATGCCGGATCTTTATACATATTTTCCATGGGGGGGCCAGGCTGGGGGGAAGGAGGTTGAGATGGAGGAGCCAGAGGTCTACTCCCTTGGCTAGCGTGGGTGGACTGCGTGGAAGACTGAGTGGTGGATAAATTATTGAACACATTATCCGCTATCCACGTCATCACCTGTTCGCACTATTGTGGTTTCAATAGTGCTGTACTATGTGACCCTGTAAGTTGCGTGATGAAGCTAGGGAGCGAACCTCTGCGGCGTTCCACTGCTCCCTCATCAGCAGGTACTGTGTCACCCTGCCCAGGACCACGGCCTCTGACCCCCTACATTACTGACCCTTAGCCCTTGGGTTCAACACTTTGTGTATTCACTAAACTGTAGAATTAATATCTGAGGCCAAAACCGTTTTCAGTAGACTGTAGAATTACTATCTGAGGCCAAAAACGTATTCTCTAGACTGCGGCTAGTGTACCGCACACCACACAGTTTTTCACTGGACTGTAGTATATATAATTAAAAAAAAACAAAAAGTATTCTCTAGACTGCGGCTACTGTACCGCACACCACACAATTTTTCACTGGACTGTATTAAATGTATCTGAGAGAAAAAATGTATTCTCTGCAATCTCAGTCCAATCTCATCGTGGGGTTCACCCCCATGCTGTAAACTGCAATCTCAGTCAAACTTTGTAATTTAGGGGTTCACCACCAAGGTGTGCTAGACTACAATTTTAGTGGGTTCACCTGCAATCTCAGTCACAGACTGTCATTCAGGGGTGCACCACCATGCTTTTTTAAACCATTTGTTTCTGAGGATCACCTCCAGGCTCTCACCCATGATTTTTTGGAGGCTCGCCACTACACTGTCGGCCAAAATTGTCTTGAGGGTCACCGGGAGCCTCTCCTCCACAACTTCAAGGAGGGTTACGACCAGGACCTGGCACACAAACATTGTCTCGAAGGGCACTAAAAGGCTCTGCACCCACCCACGTGTGGAGACTAATGGGTGGGTGCAGTGTGCGTCTTAGCCCATCTGGAATTAGGAAAGCTGGGCACTGTGCTTGGAGGTCTTTGTGTCTGCTGTGGACAGAGTGGGTGTGGGGTGCGTGTTTGCCCGTCTGGGATGGGGAGAGCTGGGCACTGTGCTGGGAGAACTTTGTGTACGCTGTGGACTACTGGGTGGGTGCGGGGAGGGAGACGCTTATGCCTGCGTCATGGGGTGGGGGATAGGACAGCAGTGCCAGCATGGGCAGTGGTGTCACCCGCAGGTGGTGATGGACCTTCGTTGCACCTATTTGGGTGCTTTACTAACATGTGATGGGCATGTGCCTTGCCCATCTTGGTCTGGGTCAGCACAATTGTCTTGAGGGTCACCACCAGGCTGTTGCCCAGAATTTGGCGTAATGGTACAATTAGGCAGCCTCAGAGGCATCCATGCATGCTGCCCCTGTTGTTTCCTGTCCATTTCCGTGGTGTTTCCATCATTTTCTGAGGTTTCCAGGTTTTCACGCAACCTTACCTATGCAGTGCTTTGGTCCCCTGCAAAAACTGCTGACTTCAATGGGGTTCCTTATTCGAAACGAGTACCAGAGCATCCGGAAAAATTTGACTCGAATAACGAGCACCCGAGCATTTTAGTGCTCGCTCATCTCTAGTTGCAGGTAAGAAAGGCTATGCCTAAGTAAATTGGACAATGACTAAATTATTACACTCATGCATTCTGAATCTCAGCAGCATTAGCTCCTGGGCAAAGGAAATTGCTACTTTTAATCCAACTGAGGAGTTAGAAGGGTTATCTGTAAGACATATTACCCAGAGGTTACAGAAACAAAGTATTACATTTTTTATTTTTTTTTTCCAGGGCACCTTATTTAAATATATTCATATGCATTATTCTTGACTTCAATTTATGCAGCTATGCATTTTTGTAGGTACAATTTTAGATTTATTAACTTATCCCATCAAGTGTATGAGATTATTGTATTAGATTAGGAAAAGTCTCTGAATATATAAAGCCCAAGGTATGCAACATATTATGACTTACATATTTACTGCAGTGGAATAGAAATGCTCAATAGAAACTGGAAATTGACATTCTCACAAGATTAATAGAGTTCTGTGTAAAATAAAAATGTTGTATAAACAGCAAAAAAAAAAAAAAAAAAACATAAAAAAATAAAAGGTATTTCCAGAATCTAAGAATCTATTAAACAGTAGCGGTCATGCCCATAGCTCTGTAAAAACTCCAAGGCACATATACACTTCTACAGTGCCACATTGTTCCAATGTATTAAGCATCAGCAACAGAGTTTTTTTCCGTTCTTTAACTCATGAATCCAGCAGAAAACAAAAATGTGGCATGCTCAGGTGGCATAATACAGAATAGAGATGAGCAAACCAGTCAAGATATGTTTAGGGTCCGGTTCAACAAATTTTTGAAAAAGTTCAGTTCAGTTGCTCCAATTGACCTGAAAGTTGATACATAACCCCCCTCTAACTTCACAGGACTCCGAATTTTTAGGAAAACTTGTTATCTCTTTTCTGGAACACATTGACAACAATAGCAAATGATGTCTCAGTGACACTGACACATAGCTGTGGGTAAACACTAGAGATGAGCGAACATGCTCGTCCAAGCTTGTTGCTCGTTCGAGCACTAGGGTATTCGCATATGCTCAATACTCGGACGAGCATATCGCGATCCTCGAGGAAATGGCATCTTCCTCTTCATGCATGTTAGGCGCCTTTTCTCAACATGCAGGAGAGTCTTTGGTATTATGTGCTACAGTCCAGTGAAAAATGGAGTGGTTTGCGGTAAAATAGCCGCCATTTAAAGACTACGTATTGTCTCATTTATATATACTACAGTCCAGTGAACAATTCTGTAGTGTGCTGTACAGCAGCATCAGTCTATAAAATACGTATTTTTTCTCAGTTATATGTACAACAGTCTAGTGAAAAATGGAGTGGTTTGCGGTAAAATATCCGCCATTTAAAGACTACGTTTTTTTCTCAGTTATATGTACTACAGTCCAGTGAAAAATTGAGTGGTTTGCGGTACAATAGCCGCCATTTAAAGACTACGTATTTTCTCAGTTATGTGTACTACAGTCCAGTGAAAAATGGAGTGGTTTGCGGTACAATAGCTGCCATTTAAAGACTACGTATTTTCTCAGTTATATGTACTACAGTCCAGTGAACAATTCTGTAGTGTGCTGTACAGCAGCGTCAGTCTATAAAATAAGTACTTTTTTCCCAGTTATATGTACTACAGTCCAGTGAACAATTCTGTAGTGTGCTGTACAGCAGCGTCAGTCTATAAAATATGTATTTTCTCAGTTATATGTACTACAGTCCAGTGAAAAATGGAGTGGTTTGCGGTACAATAGCCGCCATTTAAAGACTACGTTTTTTTCTCAGTTATATGTACTACAGTCCAGTGAACAATTCTGTAGTGTGCTGTACAGCAGCGTCAGTCTATAAAATACGTATTTTCTCTCAGTTATATGTACTACAGTCCAGTGAAAAATGGAGTGGTTTGCTGTGGAATAGCTGCCATTTAAAGACTACGTATTTTCTCAGTTATAGGTACTACAGTCCAGTGAAAAATGGAGTGGTTTGCGGTAGAATAGCCGCCATTAAAAGACTACGCATTTTCTCAGTTATATGTACTACAGTCCAGTGAAAAATAAAGTGGTTTGCGGTAAAATAAAGACTACGTTTTTTTTCTCAGTTGTATGTACCACAGTCCAGTGAAAAATGGAGTGGTTTGCGGTACAATAGCCACCATTTAAAGACTATGTATTTTCTCAGTTATATGTACTACAGTCCAGTGAAAAATGGAGTGGTTTGCAGTAAAATAGCCGCCATTTAAAGACTACGTTTTTTTCTCAGTTATATGTACTACAGTCCAGTGAACAATTCTGTAGTGTGCTGTACAGCAGCGTCAGTCTATAAAATACATATTTTCTCTCAGTTATATGTACTACAGTCCAGTGAAAAATGGAGTGGTTTGCAGTACAATAGCCGCCATTTAAAGACTACGTTTTTTTCTCTCAGTTATAGATACTACAGTTCAGTGAAAAATGGAGTGGTTTGCGTTAAATTAGCCGCAGTCTAAAAATTTCTTTTTTTTCTCTCAGTTATATATACTACAGTGCAGTGAATAATTCTGTTGTATGCGGTATAGTAGCCGCACTCTAGTGTTGACACCAACAAGTGACCAAGTTACACTCAGGTAGCAGGTGAAGCACATAAAATTTTACACTGACACAGCATGGCGGTGAACCCAGAGTGACCAAGTTACACTCAGGTAGCAGGTAAAGCACCTAAAAGTTTACCCTGACACAGCATAGCGGTGAACCCAGAGTGACCAAGTTACACTTAGGTAGCAGGTGAAGCACATAAAATTTTACACTGACACAGCATGGCGGTGACACCACCAATGCCTTGGTCAGACTGAGATTGCAGTCAAATGGCTGTAGGTGAGCCTCCCAAAAATTTGTTTTGGAGTGTCTGAAGTTGACCCTCCTAAAAAATTGTTTTGGAGTGTCTGTAGTTGACCCTCCTGTAAAATTGTTTTGGAGTGTCTGTAGTTGACCCTCTTGTAAAATTGTTTTGGAGTGTCTGTAGTTGACGCTCCTAAAAAATTTATTGGAGAGAGGGCCTGTAGGTGGCCCTCCGTAAACATTGTTTGTAAAGAGCGCCAGTTGGCCCCCAGAAACATTGCCTGTTGGCCCAACGTTTGTGTGCGAAGAGGAGGAGGAGGAGGAGAGGAGAGGATACATAAAGAATCTTCATGTTGAGCTGCTTTCCCCCGGTGGAGATTTGAATTCCGGTGAAATCCAGGCTTTATTCATTTTAATAAGCGTCAGCCTGTCAGCGCTGTCAGTTGACAGGCATGTACGCTTATCAGTGATGATGCCACCAGCTGCACTGAAGATCCGCTCTGACAACATGCTATCGGCAGGGCAGGCCAGCACCTCCAAGGCATACAGCGCCAGTTTGGGCAACATGTCCAGATTTGCAACCCAGTAGTTGTATGGAGCAGAGTGATCATGCAGGATGTTGGTATAGTCAGCTAGGTACTCCCTCACCATCTTTCTGAAAAGCTCTCCCCTACTGGGGGACGGGTGACATAGTCTTGCTGGGGTGCCATAAAACTGGCAAAGGCCTTGGAGAGTGTTCCCCTGCCAGTGCTTGACAAGCTGCCTGCTCGTCTCCTCTCCCCCGCTAGTTGGCCCACAGAACTACATCCTCTGCTGCTAGTGATGTCAGATGGGAAGGATAGTTTCAGCTTGTGCACCAGGGCCTGTTGATATTGATTCACTCTCATACTCCTCTCCTCTACAGGAATGAGAGTGGAAAAGTTCTGCTTGTACCGGGGGTCCAGGAAGGTGAACACCCAGTAATCAGTGTTGGCAAAAATGCTTCTAACGCGAGGGTCACGGGAAAGGCAGCCTAACATGAAGTCAGCCATGTGCGCAAGAGTCCCAACACGCAAGAATTCCTTTTCCTCAATGGGCTGACTCTCCATTTCCTCCTCCTCCTCCAACTCCTCCTCTTCAGCCCATACACGCTCAACAGATAAGAAGGAGTGAGCATAGGTACCCTCTTCAGTCTCGCCAACAGTCTCCTTCTCTTCCTCCTCTTCCTCCTCATCCTCACACACCTGAGGGTGGTCTGGCTATCAAGCAACATATCTTCTTCCCCCATCTCCTGTGACAAGCGCAAAGCCTCTGACTTAATGCTGAGCAGTGAGTTTTTCAGCAGACAAAGCAGCGGGATGGTGACGCTGATAATGGCGGCATCGCCGCTGATCATCTGTGTTGGCTCCTCAAAGTTGCTTAACACCTGACAGATATCAGACATCCACGTCCACTCCTCATTGTAGACTTAAGGAAGCTGACTAACCTGACTACCAGTTCTCGTGGAAGTTGTCATCTGGCAGCCTACAATCGCTCTGCAGTGCTGGTAAACCCTAAATAACATGTGTACTGTGTAATTCCATTGTGTGTGCACGTCGCACAACAGTCGGTGAGCTGTCAGTTGTAAGCGCCGTTGCACTGCCCTGAGAGTGGCAGCATCTGTGGTTGACTTGCGGAAATGCGCACAGATGCGTCGCACCTTGGTGAGCAAATCAGACAAATTTTGGGCATCGGGACAGAGCAACTGCTCAGGTTGTTGTTGAGCAGTGGTTTGTGTCCCTGGGTAGGGTCTTGAAAAGAGTTCCTGTGAGTATGCCATATTTGAATCCATATTTTCCATGGGGGGGGCAGGCTGGTGGGAAGGAGATTGAGCTGGAGGACCCAGAGGTCTACTCCCTTGGCTAGCATGGATGGACTGCGTGGAAGACTGGGTGGTGGATAAATTACTGGACACATTATCCGCTATCCACATCATCACCTGTTCGCAGTGTTGTGGTTTCAATAGTGGTGTACCACTTGACCCTGTAAGTTGCGAGATAAAGCTAGGGAGCGAAACTCTGCAGCGTTCCACTGCTCCCTCATCAGTAGGTACTGTGTCACCCTGCCCCGGACCACGGCCTCTGCCCCCCTACATCACTTGGACACCCACCTCCTCGTCCTCGACCCTTAGCCCTTGGGTTAAACATTTTGTGTAATCACTAAACTGTAGAATTAATATCTGAGGCCAAAAACATATTCTCTAGACTGCAGCTAGTGTACCACACACCACAGAATTTTTCACTGGACTGTATTAAATGTATCTGAGAGAAAAAACTTATTCTCTAGACTTCAGCTAGTGTACCGCACACCACACAATTTTTCACTGCACTGTAGGATATATAACTGAGAGAAAAAATGTATATTTTGTTGACTCCGGCTAGTGTGCAGCACACAACAGAATTTTGCACTGCACTGTAGGATATATGAATGAGAGAAAAAATGTATATTTTGTAGACTCCGGCTAATGTGCAGCACACAACAGAATTTTGCACTGCACTGTAGGATATATGACTAGGGGGAAAAACGTATATTTTGTAGACTCCGGCTAGTGTGCAGCACTGCACTGTAGTATATATGACTGAGAGAAAAAACATATATTTTGTAGACTCCGGCTAGTGTGCAGCACACGACAAAATTTTTCACTGCACTGTAGTATATATGACTGAGAGAAAAAACGTATATTTTGTAGACTCCGGCTAGTGTGCAGTACACTGCAGAATTTTTCACTGCACTGTAGTATATATGACTGAGAGAAAAAACGTATATTTTCTAGACTGCGGCTACTGTACCGCACACCACAGAATTGTTCACTGAACTGTAGTCCCCGCCATGCTGTGTCAGCCAAAATTTTGGTTGGTTCAGCTGCTATGTTAGAGAATCACGGATTATTAGAACCAGATGCTAAAATAATATACTTTATTAGCAACTAGTGCATTAGACTTACAAAAGGGGGAGGGGAAGTGATATAACATATCACCCAAAATTAAAAACAAATTATATGTGGAGTACCATGAAAGCTCTCAACTTAACACAATAGTAGTATGTTATTGGAGTGTCATATGTTTAGACGCGATCCAATGCTATGTGCGTATGGATGATTGAGAGCTATCAGGTTGCACATATAGTGAACTCGCAATTGGGGTACTACTATCAAGTGCTAAAACACTGCCCCAAAAAGGAGAATCACAAATTGTGTATGTTAAGGAATAGACAAACACCAACCATAAATGTGCAAGCCAACAATAAGACAAATCCACCAAGGATACTATTGTTTTGTGAGTGTATCACCTGGGGAAACAATGTATCTAGGAATAATGGCTAGCTCATATGGTGCACACAGCGGTCAGAGAATGCTCAATGCAATTACCAAATCTAATATGCAGCATTGCTGAGACCAGGAGATGCCTATATTGAACATGAATTCTAATTATAGCGGGGACTAAACGCCAGTGTCCATTCAACACACAAGGAGTTAGAACCCCAGTTGTCTATCCCTAACTAGCAATTGCTACTGCTCTTGAACGCTCAATGCGTTTCATCAACATGAATCATCAGGAGCAGGTACTGATATGTTGTATATGCTTGTAGCAAGACCACACCCCTCAATAGGCAAGACACAGTGACGTGCGGCCAATCGCAAGTGCGGGGCGGCAACCGAAGCTCATTCTGTACGCCCCCCAAACCGCCTCAATTACAAGGGACATATCTAGGCACAGGATCTGGTCAGTACAGGCATTATAGATATCATATATATATATCATACTAGCAGAAAGACCCGGCTTCGCCTGGGTATATTTCATCTATTTATTTAATGTTTCTGTGTGTCATTGCAGAGAGAAAGTCAATGCAGCTGACAGAAATTGATTTTTACCTTCATTTTTTCAATCCCTATTGGCTGCGGAGTGGGAGGGGGTGTGGTTTAATGGGACACGGGGGGGGGGGGGGCGTGTTAAGTCCTTCATTTCAGGGCCTGGCCTGAATTATAGGTTAATGCCATGGTAATTTGAGGACACACAATGGGTAGCAGTGGAAGAAAACATTGCTTTGCGCGGGTATATTTAATCTATTTCATTTAATGTTTCTGTGTGTCGTTGCAGAGAGAAAGTCATCCTCCCTCCCATCCCTGCAGCTGACAGATGTTGATTTTTACCTTCAATTGTTCAATCTCCATTGGCTGCGGAGTGGGAGGGGTCATGGCCTGACTGAGTCGGGGGCGTGACATTGCAAGACCAGGGGCGGGGTTTTAAGTCCTTCTTTTGATGGTGGCCAGAATTACAGGTCGATGCCATGGTAATTTATGAGGACACGCCATGGGTAACAGTGGAAGAAAACATTGCTTTGCACGGATATATTTAATCTATTTCATTTAATGTTTCTGTATGTTGTTGCAGAAAGAAATCCAACTTCCCTCCCACCCCTGCAGCTGACAGAAGTTGATTTTTACCTTCATTTTTTCAATCTCCGTTTGGCTGCGGAGTGGGAGGGGGCGTGGCCTGACAGAGTCGGAGCGTGGTTTCGCGAGATCTGGGGCGGGGGTCAGAGTGGCATGAATTACAGGTCGATGACATGGTAATTTATGAGGACCCGCAATGGGTAGCAGTGGAAAAAAACATCTTTTATTAGTACTGAATGGTCGTAGTCTAAAATTAGTCAATTTCATCTACGATTTTTGTGTGTCGTTGCAGAGAAATTCACCCTCCCACCCCTGCAGCTGATTTTTTTCAATCCCGGTTGCCTGCGGAGTGGGAGGGGGCGTGGCCTGGCAGAGTTGGGGGTGTGGATTATCAAGATGCTTCGAACAGTTGTAGTCTGAAATTAGTCTATTTCATCTAAAATTTTGTGCGTCATTGCAGAGAGAAATTCACCCTCCCACCCCTGCAGCTGACAAGTTTATTTTTCCCCTCATACTTTCAATCCCTTTTGGCTGCGGAGTGGGAGGGGGTATGGCCTGACATAGTTGGGGGTGTGGCTTAGCAAAGCGCTTCGCATAGGTGATTTAATCTATTTCATTTAATGTTTCTGTGTATCGTTGCAGAATGGCTGCAGAGTGGGAGGGGGCGTGGTCTGACAGAGTTGGGGGCGTGACTTAGCAAGACGATTCAAACAGTTGTAGTCTATAATTAGTCTATTTTATCTAAAATTTTTGTGTGTCGTTGCAGAGAGAAATTCACCCTCCCACCCCTGCAGCAAACAGAAGTTTATTTTTACCTTCATTTTTTCAATTCCCATTGGCTGCGGAGTGGGAGGGGGCGTGACCTGACAGAGTCGGGGGCGTGGATTAGCAAGACGCTTCGCATGGGTATATTTAATCTATTTTATTTAATGTTTGTGTGTGTTGTTGCAGAAAGAAAGTCAACCTCCCACCCATCCCTGCAGCTGACAGAAGTTGATTTTTCAATCTCTGTTGGCTGCGGAGTGAAAGGGGGTGTGGCCTGACATAGTTGGGGGTGTGGCTTAGTGAGACCTGGGGCGGGGGTTTTAAGTACTTCTTTTAGGGTGGCCTGAATTAAAGGTCAATACCATGCTTATTTATGAGCCCACGCAATAGGCAGCAGTGGAGGAAAACATCTTTTATTACTACTGAACTGTAGTAATAGAAAAACACATAAGTTATATTTATGGTAACCGGAATACCTTTAACAGTGTCAGTGAATAGAAATGGATGAGATCCTCAGCAGCTGATAATTACCTGGTTGTTATGGAAACCTGCCCTCCCTGTGTGTGCCTTTGCAGAGAATGGCAGTTGGAGTTTAAAACCAAAGTTCCCAGTTGTAATGTTGGCAAATGGAGATCATATTTTGGGAATATCTCAGGAACGGTATGTCCTAGAGAGATGAGACCTGGTCTAAAACCTTTCCGGACACCTGATGTACCTGTGTGCCGAATTTGGTGAAAATCGGTCCAGTAGTTGGTCGCGCATAGAGAACAGACAGACAGACAGACAGACAGACAAAAACTCATTTTTATATTAAGAGATATACAATAGAGGAAACGAACGGACATGGGGGCTTGTGCAATCTCAGTCAAACTTTGTAATTTAGGGGTTCACCACCAAGGTGTGCTAGACTACAATTTTAGCGGGTTCACCTGCAATCTCAGTCACAGACTATCATTCAGGGGTGCACCACCATGCTTTTTTAAACCATTTGTTTCTGATCGTCACCTCCAGGCTCTTACCCACAATTTTTTGGAGGCTTTCCACTGCACTGTCAGCCAAAATTGTCTTCAGGGTCACCGGCGGCCTCTCCAACAACTTCAAGGACGGTTACTTACAGGCCCTGGCACACAAACATTGTCTTGAGGGGCACTAAAAGGCTCTGCACCCACCCACGTGTGAAGACTAATAGGTGGGTGCAGTGTGCGTCTTGCCCATCTGGAATTAGGAAAGCTAGGCACTGTGCTTTGAGGTCTGCCGTGGACAGGGAGGGTGGGTGGTGGGTGCGTGTTTGCCCGTCTGGGATGGGGAGAGCTGGGCACTGTGCTGGGAAAACTTTGTGTACGCTGTGGACTACTGGGTGGGTGCAGAGAGGGAGACGCTTATGCCTGCGTCGTGGGGCGGGGGATAGGACAGCAGTGCCAGCATGACCAGTGGTGTCACCCGCAGGTTGCGATGGACCTTCGTTGCACCTAGTTGGGTGCTTTCCTAACATGTGCCAGTGCATGTGCCTTGCCCATCTTGGTCTGGGTCAGCACAATTGTCTTGAGGGTCACCACCAGGCTGTTGCCCAGAATTTGGCGTAATGGTACAATTAGGCAGCCTCAGAGGCATCCATGCATGCTGCCCCTGCTGTTTCCTGTAAATTTCCGTGGTGTTTCCATCATTTTCTGAGGTTTCCAGGTTTTCACGCAACCTTCCCTATGCAGAGCTTTGGTCCCCTGCAAAAAATGCTCGAGTCTCCCATTGACTTCAATGGGGTTCGTTATTAGAAACGAGCACCCGAGTATCCGGAAAAATTCGACTCGAATAACGAGCACCCGAGCATTTTAGTGCTCGCTCATCTCTAGTAAACACACATTTAATGGCGTTAACATACAGCGTGTTTAAAAACAAACAAGTGTAATGTGTTTTCATATTCCAAAGCATCCAAAAATTGTGCCTTGACAGGGTTGGAATGCCAGCCCATAAGACACGCACAATTGTTTATTATCAGAAGAAAAAGTGGAAAACCCTGGAAAAGCAGTGCAATGTACATGTGGAAATGGTACGACTATAGTGGCATGGGGCCGCAAAAGTGGCAGCAACATGAGCAGTATAGCATGGGACACAAAAAGCTGTCTGAGTATGAGCAACAATAGCATTAGTAGTAGTGATACTGTTGGCAGATGCTTTGCATTAATGGTGGTGGCAGTAGGGGATTAACAGCGACAAGCAACAGCAGCTGAGGAGGCATCCATATGTTGCATGTTCGCAGAAAGGTAGTTGCATGATGGTAGCAGCAGCCTTACGGAAGATGCCAGTTGGCAGGTCGCAACAAAGGCATGATGACATTGGTGGCATGATGGAGGTGGCAGCAGCAGCCACACAGAATGTCATCCAGCGGATCTTGCATATAGCTGTAGTTTTGTGTGCCCATGGAGAAAATACACCATATGGGGAGTTGCTCGCACAGAGCTACAGACAACCAAGATGGGCTTAGTAGACAACCAAGGTGGGCTAACCCACCCACAGTGTCAGGGCATCACCAAATCCCCAAACAGACGTGGCCCTGGCTTTTTTTTTGTAAGATACGTGCTCTGCTCTTTATTGTTTCTGCCACCGACCTTCTTCACAAATGTTGCCTCTTTCTCAACAAACCGATCCGACTCCCAGGTTCTGTCCAGCACATAATCGTCATCAAAGTTTTAACCCTCCATGCCTTTTTTATCACATAGATTTATGACTGTCTGACTCCCTAAGATCATTGTTCTGGCAGACACTGTCAAACACAACCACCCTCATTCTCAGTCCACCATAGAATGGTGCCCTGCTTGTTCTGCTAGTGCACCTCCCTATCTGCTACAGCATTGATTGGCTCATCCAAGCTGTCTGTCTGCCTGGGAGCCAATCAGGGAAAGCCCCCCACTTCCTCTAAGGGTCATGTGAGAACCCTTCTTTTTCCTCCCTAGTGCTTTTTTCATGCCAATGTGCGCAAAAATTTGCTCTTTTAATTTGAATGGGTCCGCGATCTGCAACATACGGCCAAAGATAGAACATGTTCTATCTTTTTGCGTTGCAGAAGCACGGATGGGAAGCCCATGGAAGTGCTTTGTAGTGCTTCTGTGGGCTTCCAATGTGTACCTCTTCTCCGCAAAAGATATCTCCATTCATATGTTGCGAATTGCAGACCCATGCAAGTAAACCACGGAGAGCACACTGCCAGCGCCCGGCTGTTTACATTACGCAATACAAGCACTGAGCGCTTACACTTGTAAGCATGAGCCCTTAAACTTTAAGCAGTGTTCTCTGTGGTATGTTTATAATGTATTTATGTTTCTGTAATTTCTTGTAATTATAGCAGTCATTGTAATGTTCTTGTTTATTAACCCTTAGGGTCCCAGCGCCGTACATGTACGGCGCAAAAAGCCGGGACACGAGTCCCAGCGCCGTACATGTACGGCGCTCTGATCGGGCGGGTGCAGGAGCTGCGCCCGCCCGATCAGCGACGGGGGTCCGGCTGTGCCAAGGTGCCGAACCCCTGCTGAATGCGCCAGCATCGGTGAAAACACCAATGCCAGTGCATTAACCCTTCATGTGCCGCGGTCAGCGCTGACCGCGGCACATGTAGTGTGCAGGAGTTCAGGATGGCGAGCGGGGGGCCACCGGGGGCTCGGATAGCAGCCCGATGCCTTCCTTGTGTGGAAAGGCGTGGAAAATAGAAAATATAATTTTTTCCTCTCAGTTATATATTATACAGTGCAGTGAAAAATTCTGTTGTGTGCTGCACACTAGCCAGAGTGTAGAAAATATAATTTTTTCCTTTCAGTTATATATTATACAGTGCAGTGAAAAATTCTGTTGTGTGCTGCACACTAGCCGGAGTGTAGAAAATATAAGTTTTTTCTTTCAGTTATATATTATACAGTGCAGTGAAAAATTGAGTGGTTTGCAGTGCAATAGCCGCCGTCTAAAGGCTACATTTTTCCTCTCAGTCATATATACTACAGTGCAGTGCGAAATTGTGTCGTGTGCTGTACACTAGCCGGAGTGTAGAAAATATAATTTTTTCCTCTCAGTTATATATTATACAGTGCAGTGAAAAATTCTGTCGTGTGCTGCACAATAGCCGGAGTGTAGAAAATAGAAAATATAAGTTTTTCCTCTCAGTTATATATTATACAGTGCAGTGAAAAATTATGTTGTGTGCTGCACACTAGCCGGAGTGTAGAAAATATAATGTTTTCCTCTCAGTTATATATAATACAGTGCAGTGTAAAATTCTGTCATGTGCTGCACACTAGCCGGAGTGTAGAAAATATAATTTTTTCCTCTCAGTTATATATTATGCAGTGCAGTGAAAAATTCTGTCGTGTGCTGCACACTAGCCGGAGTGTAGAAAATATAATTTTTTCCTCTCAGTTATATATTATACAGTGCAGTGAAAAATTGAGTGGGTTGCGGTGCAATAGCCGCCGTCTAAAGACTACGTTTTTCCTCTCAGTCATATATACTACAGTGCAGTGCAAAATTGTGTTGTGTGCTGCACACTAGCCGGAGTCTAGAAAATATAATTTTTTCCTCTCAGTTATATATTATACAGTGCAGTGAAAAATTGTGTCTTGTGCTGCACACTAGCCGGAGTGTAGAAAATAGAAAATATAATTTTTTGCTCTCAGTTATATATTATACAATGCAGTGAAAAATTCTGTCGTGTGCTGCACACTAGCCAGAGTGTACAAAATAGACAATATATTTTTTTCCTCTCCGTTATATATTATACAGCGCAGTGAAAAATTCTGTCGTGTGCTGCACACTAGCCGGAGTGTAGAAAATATAAGTTTTTCCTTTCAGTTATATATTATACAGTGCAGTGAAAAATTGAGTGGTTTGCGGTGCAATAGCCGCCGTCTAAAGACTATGTTTTTCCTTTCAGTCATATATACTACAGTGCAGTGAAACATTCTGTTGTGTGCTGCAAACTAGCTGGAGTGTAGAAAATAGAAAATATAATTTTTTTCCTCTCAGTTATATATTATACAGTGCAGTAAAAAATTCTGTCATGTGCTGCACACTAGCCGGAATGTAGGAAATAGAAAATATAATTTTTTCCTCTCAGTTATATATTATAAAGTGCAGTGAAAAATTCTGACGTGTGATGCACACTAGCCGGAGTTTAGAAAATATAAGTTTTTCCTTTCAGTTATATATTATACAGTGCAGTGAAAAATTGAGTGGTTTGCGGTGCAATAGCCGCCGTCTAAAGACCAAATTTTTTTCCTCTCAGTCATATATACTACAGTGCAGTGCGAAATTGTGTCATGTGCTGCACACTAGCGAGAGTGTAGACAATATAATTTCTTCCTCTCAGTTATATATTATACAGTGCAGTGAAAAATTCTGTTGTGCGCTGCACACTAGCCGGAGTATAGAAAATATAAGTTTTTCCTTTCAGTTATATATTATACAGTGCAGTGAAAAATTGAGTGGTTTGCGGTGCAATAGCCGCCGTCTAAAGACTACGGTTTTCCTCTCAGTCATATATACTACAGCGCAGTGCGAAATTGTGTTGTGTGCTGCACACTAGCCGGAGTGTAGAAAATAGAAAATATAAGTTTTTCCTCTCAGTTATATATTATACAGTGCAGTGAAAAATTATGTTGTGTGCTGCACACTAGCCGGAGTGTAGAAAATATAATGTTTTCCTCTCAGTTATATATAATACACTGCAGTGTAAAATTCTGTTGTGTGCTGCACACTAGCCGGAGTGTAGAAAATATAATTTTTTCCTCTCAGTTATATATTATACACTGCAGAGAAAAATTCTGTCGTGTGCTGCACACTAGCCGGAGTGTAGAAAATATAAGTTTTTTCTTTCAGTTATATATTATTCAGTGCAGTGAAAAATTGAGTGGTTTGCGGTGCAATAGCCGCCGTCTAAAGGCTACGTTTTTCCTCTCAGTCATATATACTACAGTGCAGTGCGAAATTGTGTCGTGTGCTGTACACTAGCCGGAGTGTAGAAAATAGAAAATATAATTTTTTCCTCTCAGTTATATATTATACAGTGCAGTGAAAAATTCTGTCGTGTGCTGCACACTAGCCGGAGTGTAGAAAATAGAAAATATAATTTTTTCCTCTCAGTTATATATTATACAGTGCAGTGAAAAATTCTGTCGTGTGCTGCACACTAGCCAGAGTGTAGAAAATAGAAAATATTAGTTTTTCATCTCAGTTATATATTATACAGTGCACTGAAAAATTATGTTGTGTGCTGCACACTAGCCGGAGTGTAGAAAATATAATGTTTTCCTCTCAGTTATATATAATACAGTGCAGTGTAAAATTCTGTCGTGTGCTGCACACTAGCCGGAGTGTAGAAAATATAATTTTTTCCTCTCAGTTATATATTATACAGTGCAGTGAAAAATTCTGTCATGTGCTGCACACTAGCCGGAGTGTAGAAAATATACGTTTTTTTCTTTCAGTTTCATATATTATACAGTGCAGTGAAAAATTGAGTGGTTTGCGGTGCAATAGCCGCCGTCTAAAGGCTACGTTTTTCCTCTCAGTCATATATACTACAGTGCAGTGCGAAATTGTGTCGTGTGCTGCACACTAGCCGGAGTGTAGAAAATATAATTTTTTCCTCTCAGTTATATATTATACAGTGCATTGAAAAATTCTGTTGTGTGCTGCACACTAGCCGGAGTGTAGAAAATAGAAAATATAATTTTTTCCTCTAAGTTATATATTATACAGTGCAGTGAAAAATTGAGTGGGTTGCGGTGCAATAGCCGCCGTCTAAAGACTAACGTTTTTCCTCTCAGTCATATATACTACAGTGCAGTGCAAAATTTTGTCGTGTGCTGCACACTAGCCGGAGTCTAGAAAATATAATTTTTTCCTCTCGGTTATATATTATACAGTGCAGTGAAAA
>ONZH01005928.1:0-44640 GCA_900303285.1 Rhinella marina | reverse complement strand
TCCTCTTGCTGATGCTGGTGGTGATTAGATCAGGCCTTGCAGGGCAGAATAGTCTGAGTGTCTTCCCACTGTTGCTGTCAGCCGGGCTATAATTTTACAGACAAATGTCTTGTGTCATGTCATGGGCTGTGCGAACCCGAAGTCTCCAAAACCCTATTTCAAAACCAAACACTGTTGTCTAGCTCCGCCTAATAGTTCTATTTAGTATTGTTAAGTTTATTATGGAGCCTCAGCCTTTAGTCCACCCCTCCAAAAAAAAAAATAAAATATATGTGTTATATACACTCACCGGCCACTTTATTAGGTACACCATGCTAGTAACGGGTTGGACCCCCTTTTGCCTTCAGAACTGCCTCAATTCTTCGTGGCATAGATTCAACAAGGTGCTGGAAGCATTCCTCAGAGATTTTGGTCCATATTGACATGATGGCATCACACAGTTGCCGCAGATTTGTCGGCTGCACATCCATGATGCGAATCTCCCGTTCCACCACATCCCAAAGATGCTCTATTGGATTGAGATCTGGTGACTGTGGAGGCCATTTGAGTACAGTGAACTCATTGTCATGTTCAAGAAACCAGTCTGAGATGATTCCAGCTTTATGACATGGCGCATTATCCTGCTGAAAGTAGCCATCAGATGTTGGGTACATTGTGGTCATAAAGGGATGGACATGGTCAGCAACAATACTCAGGTAGGCTGTGGCGTTGCAGCGATGCTCAATTGGTACCAAGGGGCCCAAAGAGTGCCAAGAAAATATTCCCCACACCATGACACCACCACCACCAGCTTGAACCGTTGATACAAGGCAGGATGGATCCATGCTTTCATGTTGTTGACGCCAAATTCTGACCCTACCATCTGAATGTCGCAGCAGAAATCGAGACTCATCAGACCAGGCAACGTTTTTCCAATCTTCTACTGTCCAATTTCGATGAGCTTGTGCAAATTGTAGCCTCAGTTTCCTGTTCTTAGCTGAAAGGAGTGGCACCCGGTGTGGTCTTCTGCTGCTGTAGCCCATCTGCCTCAAAGTTCGACGTACTGTGCGTTCAGAGATGCTCTTCTGCCTACCTTGGTTGTAACGGGTGGCAATTTGAGTCACTGTTGCCTTTCTATCAGCTCGAACCAGTCTGCCCATTCTCCTCTCACCTCTGGCATCAACAAGGCATTTCCGCCCACAGAACTGCCGCTCACTGGATGTTTTTTCTTTTTCGGACCATTCTCTGTAAACCCTAGAGATGGTTGTGCGTGAAAATCCCAGTAGATCAGCAGTTTCTGAAATACTCAGACCAGCCCTTCTGGCACCAACAACCATGCCACGTTCAAAGGCACTCAAATCACCTTTCTTCCCCATACTGATGCTCGGTTTGAACTGCAGGAGATTGTCTTGACCATGTCTACATGCCTAAATGCACTGAGTTGCCGCCATGTGATTGGCTGATTAGAAATTAAGTGTTAACGAGCAGTTGGACAGGTGTACCTAATAAAGTGGCCGGTGAGTGTATATTTAAAATTTTTTTTTTTTTACACTGCCTCTGCCTCCCGTACAAGTTATATTAGCGGACATTGTTATACACCACTGCAGTCTGTTGTATTTATTTTACCTTTCACTCTATGCTGATATACCCCGTCCCCTACTACTACTGGCCGGGGCAGCCATAAAAAGCTCATATATAATTTTCACTGCCTATGTTAAGGTAGAATGTACAGGCTTGTTGCCCAAACAAGCCAAGCCTTTTTTATTTTTCTGTCTGTCAATTGTAATCAGTGAACAGGAGTGTGTGTAATGTAGTAATACTTCGGCCGGCAAACACCGCTGTGTTCATTAATATGGGAAAATGGCCATGGGAAAAAAAAACTCTGTCTTCTTCACACTATGTCAGGATCAGGAAGGTGTTAAAGGTTTAACAAAACACAGGTTTTTCAAGAATATTTTAGTAATAAATAAAAACTTCTTTTTAACAAATAAATAATATAATAAACGAACAAAAAAATAAGATTATGCCGAACTTTGCCGACATCGGGCCATCATGTCCTGCAGCTCTTGCAGCTCCAGCTGCAGGCCACGAATGAGCTGGGAGGCAGCGTGGAGCCTGGAGCCAAGGCGCCGTAATCCAGCCTCCACTTCGAAGTCAGTGGGGATGTCTGTAGGGGTGGAAACAGTTTTGTACTTAGTTTGTATGATCGAGTTACAGTGGTTGTCCCACAAAAAAAAATCTAAACTTTAATGTACTGGAGCGACTTATTATGTGACATGTATTCTGTACTAACTGAGCCTTTTGTAGTACTTACTGGACACCCATATGGTGTGGTCTTCCCATGGTCCAGGGGAAAACTGCTCCCTGTCGGTTGGAGCTACCAAAGATAAAACATACATTTAGCTCATATTTTGAAGACAGAAGGTCCACCCATTACACTTTTTTTTTTTTACCTACCTTCTACCTCTGGTAGCTGGGCTGGTGTTGTTGGAGGGGCAGGTGGTGTCCTCTCTCGCTGGGGTGGAGGACGGTGAGAGCGGCTCCTCTGTGGTGCAGCAACTGTCAAAAATCATGCAATAACAGCCTAAGGCTGCGGCAGCCCGGATCCGGCGGGTGAAGGTCCCTCTGGATCCACGCTGCCGCAGGTACACATGTGGGGCCGGAACCACGCTCTGGCCCAAATTCACTGTAATGGGGGCGGGCCACAAATCCGGCCACAGCACGTTAACCCCTGCTGAGAGGCAGCCGGAGCGAAAATACAACAGTTGCATGAACAGTTGTAGCTACATGGGAATAGTTTGGGGCTGGAGGATCCCGTTCCTAACCACTAGTGCTCTTACTGAGTTACTTACTCACTCCCACATAGCTTGGATGAAAAATAAATTAAATATGTTTTACACTTACTAGAGGCTGCAGGTACTTCAGGGGCCGTCCTGCCTCGACGGTGGTGACGCTGTCGTTGACGGTGCTCTACAACATAAAAATGTACACAATTGTTAGATGATGACTCTTTTTAATACTAACACATACTACTATTAAGATATTATGGGTGTGAGAGGGGGGCCATATTATATGTTTTCTTCTAAAAAGGAATTTATGGCAATAGATAACGTTATCGTCGCAATAACTTTCTTTATATCGTTAACACGGTGCGGTAGGAATACTTTGGATATCGCCCACTGACAGTAGCTGCAGCATGGGCACGTCTTTGAGTCTGTGTGTAGGAGGAGGAAGCGCTAACTATGAAGGGGCATATAAGGGTACTTTCTTTCGAACTAGTGCATTTGCCTGACACAAACGGGAGAACGGCCAGCACCATTAACAATAATGACTAGAATACCTTCACTTCAATACCTTCACTTAAGTTGTTTGGGTCGAGAGTTAGAGGCGTTGCCTAGCATGAAACAAAATTACTGCAGCGCACTACGCACGACCACGTTGTCCTTCTATACTTTTTTCATTATTCGCAGTGACTGCTGGTATATATACACACAATACAGTACACTAATTTTTTTACATGTTTTTACTTATCAAATATTTTGTTACTCACCCTGCCGTATCTCTGCCGTATATCTTAATCTCTATTAAGCCGCTCTGGGCATTTGAATTTCAGATCGGACCATTTCCGCTGGATCTGTGGAAACAATGGTGCAGGCCTTGGATCACCTGCTGGATCACCTCCTTCTTATGCTGGTTTGGATGGCGGTGTGTGCCATCGTAATCCTCTCTGTCCATCAGCCAGATCAGGAATTTCAGCTCTTCAGAGCTAAATGATGAGGATCACCTGGATGCCATTTTCGAATATTTGCTCTGCCTCTGAGGAGTGCACACCTGCGTATTACGTAATCGCGTAGACAATAGTACGCTGAGGATTCGTACACTATTTGTACACTCATGCGTACGTCTTCAAGAAGTTGCGTACATTTTTTGAATGAACGTTCGTTATTAGTGCGCGAATGTTCGCTAATAGCACATAACGTATATTTTGTACACAAATACAACGAATCTATTCGTCGAATATACGAATTTTAGGAAAAGTTCAGCTAATGTTCGCCTAATTATTAGGAAGAAAATTGTGAACTTGAAGCTGAAGTCAACCTTTTCTGAGATTTGCTCCATGGCATTCAAATTTCTGATAGTTGCAGAGACAGTGAGAGCAAAAAAGGAGTGCTGCAGCTGTAAAAACGAGGTTGTCCAGTCCCAAAAGCAAACTTCCTTTTCTATGCTCCTAACGCCCCTCACCATGCATACATATTCCCTCAATACCTGTTTTTCACTTCTGAGCTTTCCTTCCCCCCTGGAAGACATCACATTATCCTGGCAGATCTGTTTACTTTCTCCCCTTCTTGTTTTGTTGACTACATAACTTTATTGATACACAAACCTGGCTGCACTGCGCAGAGATGAGTCACAGGCTGGCCACGCCCCCTCACTGCTCTGTCTGCCGCAGCTACACTCACTACAACTCCTGTGTCCATCTTTCTACACCCAGACATGAGTCTACTTCTCACTCAGTGTCTAAATCTCATCACTGATGACTGATCTTCCTTCACCATCTCCAGAGTGTAATAAACAGCATGAATCAGTAAGCGTATCCAATCACATGTGTATCTAATCCTATCCTATGTGATACAGCCTGCTGAGCTGTGTATCTAATCCCATCACTGACAGTCCACAGGCTCTTCATTTCACCATCTCCAGAATGTAATAAACAGCTGGAATCAGCAAGCATATCCAATCAAATCTGTATCTAATCTTATCCTGTATGTGTGCCTGATATACATCCTTTAGTGTGCAATACAGCCTGCTGAACTGTGTATCTAATGCCATCTTGTATGACATAGCCTGCTGAGTTGTGTATCTAAACCTTAATGCACATGACCATATCCATTTTGCAATGCACATTTTTTGCAGTTCTATGAATTTGAGGACCAGAATAGGACATGTTCTGTCTTTACTAGAACTGACATACGGATGTAGAAAACACACTGATGACGTCCATGTGCTTTTCACATCCGTTAGTCAAAAGATAGAAAATGTAAAACCCATAGAACACAATGGGACTGCAAAAAAAATGTTAATCACACACGGACAGTAGCCTTATTTAGTGGATCCGCGACTTGCCGGCCACAAAACGGATATGGTTCTGTGCATGAGCCTTATCACTCATACTGAGCATCCATAGCAGTGACATCCACAGCGCCCCCATAACAGTGACATCCTCAGCATCCCCATTACAGTGACATCCTCAGCGTCCCCATTACAGTGGCATCCTCAGTGTCCCCATTACAGTGACATCCATGGCCGGAAAATCCAATGGAGGGACCACGTGACCGGGAGGTGGATCTCTGCACTGGCTGCACTGTGGAAGGTAAGTACAAGACCACTAACCTTCCCTCCACAGGTTAGATTTATCCTGAAATTATTAGGTCATGGCAGGAGAACCCCTTTAACCCTTTCCTGACTTTCTAATGTAAATTTATGCAGTAGTCAGGTATTTAAAGATATCACCGGCTCAGGCACCCGGGGCTAATGTATGCGATCAAAGGTGATCATGGCATATGGGAGCTCAAGAACCGGGAGGATGCCTTCCCAGTAATGCATTTTCTCCCTCAGTGAGGATTGCGGTAGATGGATGGTGTGTGCAGCAACCTCTGTCCTCCTGAATGATCTGAGGCTGATGCACACAGATTCCTATGGAGAGCCTTTTGTGGCAAGGCTCCTTGGAAAGCATTGAAATTCTCATAGACTCTAATGCTAATGCATTGCAGTCTACAAGAGGAGGAATCTAATGACTGCTTGTTCAAGTTTCCTAGGAGAACTATTAAACAGTTGTCGCTCCAATGTAGGACAAGTCCGAAACTAGGAGACTGCACTCTCTTGTCTGTGGGATTCAAATTATGTTAATAAGTTGTCATTGCCAGACCCTTATACTTGATATTTAAGGACTCTATACTGACAGGGAGTATTCCACAGGATTGGCGCATAGCAAATGTGGTGCCAATATTCAAAAAGGGTCCAAAAACAGAGCCCGGGAACTATAGGCCGGTAAGTTTAACATCTGTAGTGGGTAAACTGTTTGAAGGTTTTCTAAGAGATGCTATCTTGGAGTACCTCAATGAAAATAAGCAAATAACTCCATATCAGCATGGCTTCATGAGGGATCGGTTGTGTCAAACCAATTTAATCAGTTTCTATGAGGAGGTAAGTTCTAGACTTGACCGCGGGGAATCAATGGATGTCATATATCTGGACTTCTCCAAAGCATTTGACACTGTACCACATAAAAGGTTAGTATATAAAATGAGAATGCTTGGCCTTGGAGAAAATGTCTGTATGTGGGTAAGTAAATGGCTCAGTGATAGAAAACAGAGGGTGGTTATTAATGGTACATACTCAGATTGGGTCACTGTAACTAGTGGGGTACCATAGGGGTCAGTATTGGGCCCTATTCTCTTCAATATATTTATTAATGATCTTGTAGAAGGCTTGCACAGTAAAATATCAATTTTTGCAGATGACACTAAACTGTGTAAAGTAATTAACACAGAAGAGGACAGTATACTGCTACAGATGGATCTGGATAGACTGGAGGCTTGGGCAGAGAAGTGGCAGATGAGGTTTAACACTGACAAATGTAAGGTTATGCATATGGGAAGGAATAATGCAAGTCACCAGTACATACTAAATGGTAAAACATTGGGTAACTCTGACATGGAAAAGGACCTAGGAATTTTAGTGAACAGCAAACTAAGCTGCAGAAACCAGTGTCAGACAGCTGCTGCCAAGGCCAATAAGATAATGGGTTGCATCAAAAGGGGAATAGATGCCCGTGATGAGAACATAGTCCTGCCACTTTACAAATCACTAGTCAGACCACACATGGAGTACTGTGTACAGTTCTGGGCTCCTGTGAACAAGGCAGACATAGCAGAGCTGGAGAGGGTTCAGAGGAGGGCAACTAAAGTCATAGCTGGAATGGGTGGACTACAGTACCCAGAAAGATTATCAAAATTAGGGTTATTCACTTTAGAAAAAAAGACGACTGAGGGGAGATCTAATAACTATGTATAAATATATCAGGGGTCAGTACAGAGATCTCGCCCATGATCTCTTTATCCCAAGGACAGTGACCATGACGAGGGGACATCCTCTGCGCCTGGAGGAAAGAAGGTTTGTTCACAAAAATAGAAGAGGATTCTTTACGGTAAGAGCAGTGAGACTATGGAACTCTCTCCCTGAGGAGGTGGTGATGGTAAGTTCACTAAAAGAGTTCAAGAAGGGCCTGGATGTATTTCTGGAGTATAATATTGCAGGTTATAGTTACTAGATATGGGTTGTTGTTGATCCAGGGAGTAATTCTGATTGGAGTGGGGAAGGAATTTTTTCCCCCTAAAGTGAGGAAAATTGGCTTCTACCGCACAGGGGTTTTTTGCCTTCCTCTGGATCAACTTGTAGGAAAACAGGTCGAACTGGATGGACAGATGTCTTTTTTCTACCTTATAAACTATGTTACTATGTTAGTTGTCCCCAGGTGCCAAGGGATGCAGCCGGCCTAAGAATCACACATCCAGAAAGCTTGCTAGTCAAACGGTTCTCTAAAACAGCCACGCCTAGAGAGCCAATTTTATTAAATGTACATGGTGGATCTAACCAACCCCTTTAGCCATCAATTTTAATATATCCAATCACAAGCATACATTAAAGCAACTAATCAGAAAATGGTATGGATAATAACACGTAGACACAAATGCATTACTCATCTATCTGGAAAATTCCATGCCCAAATATATCAAATGCTGCCAAGTTCCTCATTTCGCAGTCTAGCGAACTTCCTATAAAAATCAAGTGATGGTGTCTCATTTATTTTAAATGGAGATTAATAAAGAAGATGGAGACTATTTGATAAGTACATACAACTTAGCACAATTCTGTTTATCAACTACTTAATTTCTTTCACACAGTGTAAAAAAAAAAAGGTTTTAAAAATATAAAAAATAAATCTTCAAGTCACCCTTGCTTTCCCAAAATAAAAAAACAATTTAAAAAATAAACATCATGGGCATCACCGCATGTGAATACACCCATTGTCAGGGAGTCTGGGGGCTTGGGAAGGGTGGCAGACCCTGAGCCTCCCACAACCCCTGTCCCTGCCTATTGCCCCCCTACGCTAGATCGTAGGGCGACATCTGGACGACAAAACCCTGTACTGGCTAGGGAGCGGGGAGTTGGAAGGACAGACTGACTAAACAAACACGTAACACAGAAGAGTACTTAACAGTCCGAGGTTGGCAACGAGAGAGCATAAACAGGCAAAATCACAATCCAAGAGCTAGTCCAATATACAGGCCGGGGTCAAAACACAGGAGAGTAGAAGGTACCGAATCAGCAGGCAGAAGACGAAGTCCAAGATACAAATCCACAGGTCAAACACAGGAATCAAGCACAAGGGTAAACGCTGGTGATGAGCCACAAGGGACAATCACACACTGGCAATGCACTGGAGGGAGACAGGAGTATTTATGCAACCAGAGATCCCACCCCTGTGCTCTGAATGGACCAAGCTCAGACGCCCGATCATCAACACCTGAGAATTAACCCAACATGAACAGGATAAAACATGAGACCTAGCAGATGAGTAGAAGTTTGAACAAGGTACAAAGAGACTAGGCGTCGACTGCCTAGCAGAGTTAGAAGTGTGAATAGGGTTAGCAAGAGACTAGGCGTCGGCTGGTTAACACAGCCCAATTCACACTGAGTGTACGAACTCTGACACCCATACTATTAAAAAATAACATTTTTCGCATATGGCAAATGGTGAAATGGAAAAAAAGTCAAAATGGTCCCCATATAAAATGGAATAAAAAGTTAACCAAAGTTGCACATACTCCAAAATATGATCAATAAAAACTACAGATCCTCGCGCAAAAACTGATCCCTTACACATCTCCGTACACATAAAAATAAAAAAAAGTCTCAATATGGTGTCTTAGTATGGTGATTAGGGATGAGCAAATCGACTTCGGATGAAACAACCGAAGTCGATTTTCATAAAACTTAATTTCAATACTGTGCAGAGCGAGTGCTCCGTACAGTATTAGAATGTATTGGCTCCAATGAGCCGAAGTTATTACTTTGCGAAGTCTCGTGAGACTTCGTATAATAACTTCAGAAATGGATTTATACTGTTAAAAACGTTTCCCGAACTCAGGTTTGGTTCCCCCGTACAGTATTGAAACTAAGTTTTATGGGAACCGACTTTGGAAGTTTCATCTGAAGTCGATTTGCTCATCCCTAATGGTGATGCAAAGAAAAAAATATTTTTCTAAAGTTTTTAATTTTTTTTAGTATTAAAATGACAAGAAAAACTATATATATGAGACATTGTTATAATTGTAGTGACCCTTTTCACTTTGCGAAACTTTTTTTATTTTATTGAATTTTAGAGCTCATACAAATACAAAAAGAACACAATAATGCAAAGTGTATGCACAGTCATGGATAGTACATTCAATACCAGTAGTAAGATAAATAACAGTAAATCCTGCAAATCACTTAGTATGCGTGAGGATGACCAATTCAGGACAGGAAAGGGATGTCTTTTTATTCAATTCGGGTCAGTGACATGTAGGGTGTTACTGAGCAGCCACATGTTTGGCTTTTGGAGAAGTCAAAGCCAGGCCTGATCACGTTTGCACTGTCTGGCCCTGTCAATCAGTGCAGAGGGTACGACAGTTGCAGAGAGAGCTGCGCTTCTAGGAGTTACTCCTAGAGGCTCATTTGCATATATGAAAACATCATTTTTCCCAACAATACAGGCATATATGAATATGGGATCAACACAGATGTCTCCAGCTGCTAAGCACACATGTAACAGGTCAGCCACTTTCATAGGTATAAATCTGCTGACAGATGTTCTTTAATATTGGTAAAAGCAATGTTGATCCAGTGGAAGGCAAAAAAACACTCCAGATGGCAGAAACGTGCACCAGAAATGGAAGTCTACGCCATTTACTTCATGTTAGTGGTAAGTTTACGTCAATATGTTTTACTTTTATTTATAAAAAAACCCCTCAATTTACTAAAAATTTGGCAAAATTAACTTAAAAAAAAATTGGAATCTTTCTGCTTTTCAGATACATAATAAATGGTTATTAACATTCACCAGATATCCACTCTACTTTATGTTTGCATCATTTTGTAAAAGTTTATTTTATTTAGGAAGTTAGAATTTTAGAAACAATTTTTAAAATTTTCAAGAAAACTACCAAAATCAGCTTTTTCAAGAACCAATTCAGTTTTGATGTCACTTTGAGGGGCTTACATAATAGAAACCACCCATAAATGACCTAATTTTAGAAACTACACCCCTCAATTTATTTAAAACAGATTTTAGAAATGTAGTTAACCTTTTAGGTGTTCCACAGGAATTAAGGCAAAATGGAGGTGAAATGTAAAAACCTCAGGGCTCAGAAGGGAAGGAATGCTAATTTGTTTTTGAAGGGCAGATTTTGTTGCAATGGTCTTTGGGTGCCATGTCACATTTGAAGAGACCCTGAGGTACCCCCTACAGTGGAAACCCCCAAAAAGTGACCACATTTTGGAAAGCTACACCACCTAGAGAATTTTTAAGGGATGTAATGAGCACTTTGACCCAACTGGCGTTTTACAGAACACTTGGCTGTGAAAATTACATTTATTTTATTAAATTACAAAATTTATTTTTCACAAGGAATAACAGGAGAATATGACCACACATTTTCGCTACCCATTTTTTCCTGAATGCAGCAACACCCCATCTGTGGTCGTAAACTACTGTTTGGAGTTACATCAGGGCTTAGAACAGTGGTTCTCAACTCCAGTCCTCGGGACCCACCTGCCAGTCAGGTTTTCAGGATTTCCTTAGTTTAGACCAGCTGATATAATTAGCGTCCATCCATCAGGACTTACCACAGGTATTCATTCTGTGGGATATTCCTAAATCCTGACTGGCAGGTGGGTCCCGAGGACTGGAGTTGAGAACCACTGGCTTAGAAGGTAAGGAGAGGCATCTGGATTTTCTAACATGGAATTTTCTGAAAGGGATTTTAAGGGCCATAACTTTCAAATTTTTCTGTTGACTAAGCTGTGTGGGAGCTCAAGTTTTGCGGGACAAGCTGTGCTTTTTATTGGCACCATTTTGGGGGTACATTTGGCTTTCTAATCATTTTTATCTAATTTTTGGAAGGTAAGGTTGGCAAAAATTGGAATTCTGTCAGTGTTTTTTATTTTTATTTTTTATGGGGTTCACCATGTGGTATATATGATATGCTAACTTTATTCTGCAGGTTGGTACAATTATGGAAATACAAAGTGTATATAGTATTTTCAGGTTTTACCACTTTTGCATAGTAAAATCAATTTTTATTAAAAAAAAATGTCAATTTTGCATTGACATATACTAAATTCCATAACATTTTTAGTTTTCTGCCAATATATATGTCTAGGGGCTTGCCTTGTGCAGGATAGACTGTACTTTTTATCTGTAACATTTTGGGTTACATAAGACTTTTTGATCGTTCTATACAGTATTATGTTTTTTAGGAGGTGAGGTGATTAAAAAAACATGTTCTAGCATAGTTTTTATAATTTTTTTCCAGCTTTCCAGATAATGTAATATTTTTATATAGCTGGTCATTAAGGATGCAGCAATACCAAATATGTCTATTTTTATTTTTTTCAGTTTCAATAAGAATAATTGGTACTATTTTGGGTACATATGAATTTTGATTGTTTGATAATATGTTTGTTGGCAGGTGAGGTGACTAAGAAATAGCTTTTTTGAGATAAATTTGATTTATTTATTTTTTTTAAAATGTTCACCTGATGGGGTTGATAATGTGATATTTTTATATAGCCATTTGTTATGGACACGGCGATAACAAATATATCTATTTTAATTGTTTTCTTTTGCTTACAATATTTAAATGTGTATTTTTACACTTTTATAAAATGTTTTTTTTTTTTTGTTTTTTTTTTACACTTCGTGCCCCCCATAAGGTCATACAAAGCATCTGCAGGACATTTAATATTACTTTTTTAAATTACTGATTTATCCTATAATTGGGGCTGACATAGTAAACAGAAAATAGAAAAGAAAATAGTTATGGCACTCACCAGTATAAAATCATCTTCCTTTATTTCTCCATATGAAAACAAACAGGGTAGTCAGACGCCCAGGGTGCCCAGGCAACAGATGTTTCACACTGATCAGTGCTTCCTCAAAGCCTGGCCCTGTCAGTCCCCTCATCTGAACATCATTGGAAATCTGTTTGTAGACCTCTAAAGAGCGGTTCATGCAAGATGGCCCAGGAATCTCACAGAAATAGAAGACTTTTGCAAGTAAAAATATATGAAAATTCCTCAAACAAGAATGGCTTCGCTGGCTACAAAAAGTGATTACAAGCTGTGATACTTGCCAAAGGGGTGCTACTAGGTACTAACCATGCAGGGGGGGCAAACAATTGCTTCAGGCCCTTTTCCTTTTTTGTTATTTAGAAAATGTAGATGAAAATAAAAAACTGTTTTTGCTCAAACTACACATGTAATGTGCTATCTTTAACTTTTGGAGATCATTTTATCTTTAACTTGCTTACCTGTTGACAGTAAAAGTTACATTTCTCTGTAGTAGTCTTATTCTGTAGTTCTGTGCATTTTGCTGTTTAATGGGCAGGTTGCTGCCCCTAGACAAAGTATTTCCACTTTAAAATTACCTTTTGCATTCAGGATTTGTATAAAATTTGCATAAAGACTTGAATAAATGGAACAATGGTGCTTCATTCAGTGTGCAATTTAGCTTCCAATATTTGCTTCCATCCCAAACCCTAATCCATAACTTTGTAGTTGGGAGCGTCTGATAGATCCTTTGTAAAATGAAAGGATGAATTGGATTGGTTGCTATGGGCAACTTTGGCTAGCTCCAAACTTGGGGATATGTATATGGAGGTGCTCACCTGAATCGCGCTCGACTTGCTAGAGCCGAATTAGCTACTATAAATTGTACAAAACTAAAATAAAATTATGGTCAGCTCAAAAATAACCCATTTGGTATTTATTATAAAAAACAGTACATTAAAACATATATTTAAAAACAATATCTCTATAATCATACATAAGCTTAATTTCCAATCACAGTCCCTTCATAATTCCAGGTGCGGAGCTCTCGCACCGGCAAATCAAGTAAAATAATAATATGTCGCGTTTATAGTACTTCTTTAGTTAGTTCACAGTTCTCTATAAAACTATGTGGAGGATTATAGGTATAGTCTGTGGACCTTATTGCCTTCTATAAGTAAATGGTTAGTGTCTTTTTAAATGTCCAGCGCTTCTTACCACTAGCGCACACTTGTAATGTACAGCGCTTAGATGCTTCTTACCAAACCCCCATAGAGTATTGGATCACTTTCAAAGAGATGCACGGTGAGCGGTACGTGTTCTTACTGTAGGTAGAAATCTTCCACTCCACGGAGTTATCTGCTGTATATCTCGGCGCTTGTTCTGACTGGCGCATGCACTCTGCAGTCTGAGACGCCGGACTCTGCTGTGTGCTCTGTGTTTAATTAACGCTGTGATTTCTCTTGTCCACGATCTTGCTCTCCTGTTATCACAGTTCTGTGGGGAATGGTATCGGGTCCACACAAATAACCAGTATGTTTACCATTTATGTAAAGGATTTAAATAATCCATAAGTTCGTTAGATATCCTCCACAATTTAAAAACCGCAACCACACCAGACGCGTTTCCAAAAACAAAGTTTTCTTCCTTAGTGGTGAATAAGTAATTAGGGACTGACTCCTCCTTAAATAATACTAGTGCAATCACTAAAAACCAGGCTGGATTTAAAAAAAAACACCTTATCCTGTTCACATTGTAGTGGTAAATATAACCGCGATATTAATAATATATAGCGATTTCAATATGGGTAAATGCATATATGCATTCCTCTATCTTGTTTAAATTGTAAATATAGCATCAATATTCATAATATAGCAATTTCAATATGGATATATGCATTCCTCTGTCTTATTCACATTATGATAGTAAATATAACTAGAGATGAGCGAGTAGTGTTCGATCGAGCCGGTATTCGATCGAATACTACGCTATTCGGCATACTCGATTTCGATCGAGTATAACGGCGATGGCGCACTTAGAATTCGTTTCCCCTCCCACCTTCCCTGGCGCTTTTTTTCCACCAATCACCATGCAGGGGGGGTATGACAGGCCCGCGGAGCACGCTGGCAGCGCGAAAACGGCGTCTACATGGATTGGCTGGAAAAACCACGTGACCTCGAATCATAAAAACTCAGCTCTTCCTGCTCGTTCGCATATGCTGCGTGAACTTAGTCAGGGACAGAGGCTGGAGAAGGGAGAGATAGGTTTTAGCTGTTGGACAGGCAGGAGCGTGATTAAAAGCCCTTATCAGGGCTACTATAGTGCAGTACAGTGATAGCTTTACTACCATATACACTCTGCAGAGAACGGCTGCTGTATTCAGGGATAGCTGCTGGAGTAGGGACAGAGAGAGGCATTAGTGGTGTATTAGGTGCTCTGCTACATACCAAACTATATTTGGCACTACTGTTCTGCGTTCTTTTTGGCTGCAAAACCCTGTTATATACCTAGTGTGTATATGCACCATCTGATCTTCTGGCAGTATACGGCTGTGTACATTTTTTTTTTTAAATACAGTTTCTTTGGCTCTAGTGTTCTGGGTTCTGTGTGCCTGCAATACCCTTTTTGTATACCAGGTGTAAATACCCACCGTCTGACCTGTTAGTACACGGCTGTGTACCTAGAAATATTAAAAAAAAGGCATTTTATTTGGCACCTGTACTGTGCGTTCTGCGTGCCTGCAAAAATCTTGTATATACGTGGTGTTAATACACACCGTCTGACCTGTTAGTACAAGGCTGTGTACCTAGAAATATTAAAAAAAAGGCATTTTATTTGGCACCTGTACTGTGCGTTCTGCGTGCTTGCAAAAATCTTTTATATACGTGGTGTTAATACACACCGTCTGACCTGTTAGTACAAGGCTGTGTACCTAGAAATATATAAAAAAAGGCATTTTATTTGGCACCTGTACTGTGCGTTCTGCGTGCTTGCAAAATTATTTTATATACGTGGTGTTAATACACACCGTCTGACCTGTTAGTACACGGCTGTGTACCTAGAAATATTAAAAAAAAGGCATTTTATTTGGCACCTGTACTGTGCGTTCTGCGTGCTTGCAAAAATCTTGTATATACGTGGTGTTAATACACACCGTCTGACCTGTTAGTACACGGCTGTGTACGCCAAATATTGTAACAAAAAAAAAAATGCGGAGGGCTAGCGAAATTGGACGTGGACGAGGACGGGGGCGCGGAAATGCTGTTGGGGGCCTTGTTGAAGACAGTGGGGATACAATGCGTGCTGGTGAGGGGCAGCCAGGATTCCGCTCATCCAGAATCCCTGCCTTTATGGGACAGTTAAGCAGGGGGTGGGTTACACCGCTGTTGAGGCCTGAGCAGTGTGAACAGGTGGTGCAATGGATAGCCGATAGCGCTTCCACACAGTTGTCCACCAGCCAGTCATCCACACAGTCTCACTCTGACCCTCCTTCCTCCACACCTGGCCAACAGAGTCAACCCACCCTTGACCCCTCCCAGGAGCTCTTTTCGGGTCCTTTTTCAGATGTGCCGGAAGAATCCCTGGAGCTACCAGAGGAATTTGTTTGTAGTGATGCCCAACCACTTGAGTATTCGCCATCTCCTGCTGATGTGGACCCTGAACCAGCATCTGTTATCATGAGCGATGATGATGATGAGACGCAGTTGCCATCAAGGGAGGCTGTTGGAATGTCCAGTGGGCAGGAGGAGGAGCAGAGTGAGGAAGTGGAAGAGGAGGTGGTGGATGACGAAATGACCGACCCCACTTGGCCAGGGGTGATGTCCAGCGGGGAAAGCAGTGGAGAGGTGGTGGTCTGCGCAGCACCGAAAAAGGCAGCAAGAGGCAGAGGGATGTCCAGAGGCAGAGGGATGTCCACAGGCAGAGGGATGTCCAGAGGCAGAGGACAGTCCAGACAGAGAAGTGAGGCCACAGCCAGCAGGGCCGAAGCTGTTCCCGGCAGCAGGCAGTCGCGCGAAGCTCCCCCATCGAGGCCTCGTACTTCTGTGGTGTGGAGATTTTTTAATGTTTGTGCGGATGACAAACTGAGCGCGGTTTGCACACTCTGCCACTCAAAACTGAGTAGGGGCTCTGAGAAGAGCAATATGACAACCTCAGGCATGCGGCGTCACTTGGAAGTCAAGCACTGGGCTGAGTGGGAGAGAGCAAACGCAATACAACCTGCGCAAGGTCTTCCTGCCACTGCCTCTTCCCCTTTGTTGTGTGCTGCCACTGCGGTCCAGACCTCCAGCCAGGACACCTCCACATCTGCCTCTGCCTCGGCTACTTTGGGGCCTTCTCCTTCAGCCTCCCCTTCCCCCGCATCTTCGCCTGCACCTTCACACTCCTCGTCCCAACAACTGTCCATCTCGCAGGCGTTCGACCGCAGGCGGAAGTACGCCTCGAGTCACCCCCAAGCCCAAGCCTTAAACTGCCACATCTCCAAACTGCTGGCCCTGGAGATGTTGCCGTTTAGGCTTGTGGAGACGCAGGCCTTCCGCGACCTGATGGCGGCTGCCGCACCTCGCTATTCCGTCCCCAGCCGCCACTACTTTTCCCGGAGTGCCGTCCCCGCCCTGCACCAGCACGTGTCGCGTAACATCAGGCGGGCCCTGAGGTACGCAGTCAGCGCAAAGGTCCACTTGACCACCGACTCGTGGACAAGCGCTTGCGGCCAGGGACGATACATCTCTTTGACGGCACACTGGGTGAATGTTGTGGAAGCGGGGACGGGGTCGCAAACAGAGACGGCCTACCTACCACCCCCGCCCAAGATTGCCAGCACGGGTTCTGATAAACCCCCCTCCTCTTCCTCCTCCCTCCTCCTCCTCTGCCTTAACATCGCCCTCAGCCGCTAGCTGGAAGCGTTGCAGCACTGGCGCGGGGAGACGTCAGCAGGCGGTGCTTAAGCTCATCAGCTTGGGCGACAGGAAGCACAGCGCCCCAGAGGTGAGGGACGCCATATTGCAGCAGACGGAGATGTGGCTGTCGCCGCTGCAGCTAGGACCAGGCATGGTCGTGTGCGATAACGGCCGTAACCTGGTGGCGGCTCTGGAGCTTGCCGAACTCAATCACGTACCATGCCTGGCCCACGTTTTTAATCTGGTAGTCCAAAAATTTCTAAAGACTTACCCCAACCTGGCAGAGCTACTGGTGAAAGTGCGGCGCTTGTGCGCTCACTTTCGGAAGTCAACTGTAGCTGCTGCTAGCTTAAAAAAACTCCAGCAACGCCTCCATTTGCCTGAACATCGGCTGTTGTGCGACCTGCCGACTCGCTGGAATTCCACCTATTCCATGTTGGCCAGGGTGTGTGAGCAGCAGAGAGCATTGATGGAGTACCAGATTATGAATCCACGCGTGCCTCCAACTCAGCTCCCTCAGTTTGCCAACCACGAGTGGCCATGGATGGCAGACATATGCGATGTACTGCGTATCTTTGAGGAGTCCACCAAGAAGGTCAGCAGCGAGGACGCTATAGTGAGCGTAACCATCCCGCTCCTATGCGTCCTTAAAGAATCGCTCATCGCAATAAGGGAGAACGCATTGCACGCAGAGGAGACGGGGGTAGGAGGAGACGCAACGGAGCTACACAGTCAGACCACACTTTTGTCTGCTTCTCGGTGGCAGTTGCAGGAGGAGGATGAGGAGGAGGAGGACGACGTGGAGGTGGCTGTGGAAGAGGAGGCGGATGCTGGCGGCGAGGGTAGCAGTCAGGCTGTGTGCGTCCCATTGGTTCAGCGCGGATGGGGCGGAGAGGAGGCGGAAGAGGAAGAGGAGGAAATGGCAAGTGATCCTTCTGGTGGGGGCAGTGACGTCATGCCTATTCAGAGTCTGGCACACATGGCTGACTTCATGCTGGGCTGCTTTTCCCGGGACACACGTGTTGTCCGGATAGTGGAGAACAAACTGTACTGGGTCTTCGCACTCCTGGACCCCCGGTATAAAGATAACGTCTCCTCTTTTATTCCGGTAGAGGAGAGGACGAATCGATTGCTGGAATACCAGAGGGAACTCGTGCAGAACATGATGGAGATTTTCCCACCCACCATCGCTGGCGGCAGAGAGGAGAGGGTCTCCCAGAGTCCCACAACATCGATCAGGCCCACAGCCACCAGGGGAACACTCTCCAAGGTGTGGGACACGTTCATGGCACCCCCTCGTGCAACTTCCATCACTGCGGGGCCCGCTATCAGCAGGAGGGACAAGTATCGGCGGATGTTGCGGGAGTACCTGGCAGACCGTACCCCTGTCCTCCCCGATCCCTCGGCGTCCTACACTTACTGGGTCTCCAAGTTGGACACGTGGCTGGAACTGTCCCTGTACGCCTTGGAGGTGCTTGCCTGCCCTGCCGCCAGCGTGCTATCAGAAAGGGTGTTCAGCGCAGCCGGGGGCATTATAACCGATAAGCGCAGCCGCCTGTCAACCGACAGTGCCGACAGGCTGACGCTAATCAAAATGAACAGCAAGTGGATTGACCCGGACTTTGCTTCTCCAACAGTGGAAAGCAGCCAAAAGTGAAGTGCCATCTGTATGAAGTGCCATTTCCTCCTCCACCTCCTCCTCCTTCTCCTTAACCGCCGTAGAATTGCTCCGTAAAAAAAAAAAAAAAAAATATTTATGGCTCACCTCTTGGGCCTACAAACAATTTTTCTCATGGCTCACCTCTTGGGCCTACAAACAATTTTTAAGAGGTCTCACCTCTTTGGCCTCCACATAATTTTTAAGAGGTCTCACCTCTTTGGCCTACAAACAATTTTTAAGAGGTCTCACCTCTTTAGCCTACAAACAATTTTTATTATGGCTCACCTCTTGGGCCTTAATACAATTTTTAAGAGGTCTCAACTCTTTGGCCTCCACTTAATTTTTTCGAGGGCTCACCTCTTGGGCCTCCATATAATTTTTTCGAGGGCTCACCTCACGCTAACTTTGCGCACTCATTAAAATATTTTCACAACAAGGACCTAAGAGCCCTCGATGGGAGAGCTTTGTGTGGGGGCCTGTTATAGGGAAGAGATGCGGCCCTGCGGGCTCTAGCCTGCCTTCTCCATGAGCCTCTGGCCAGCCCACGGCCTCTTCCTGCCTTTTGCGGTCCTACGCATCCCTCAACATCCCCACTGCTTTACCTGCTAGACATGACACTGGGCCAGGTCGGGTCACTGACTTCGTCATACTCAACCACCTCCTCTTACACTGCCTCACTTTGCTCCAACAGCCTCCCTTGCTGGCAACTGTGTCTCATCATCGTCCCTAATCATTTTACACTTTAGTGCCCGTTCCACACCACCATCAGCTAGAGATGGAGCTTGCTCCAGTGTTTGGGCATCAGAACAAACAAAATCCTCAGATAGCTCCTGCGATTCTTGCATGGGTGGGAACACTTGGTTGATAACATTGGGCAGGGTGGGAGGAAGGAGGGTCAGAGTGAGGTCCCTGCAGTTTCTGCAGGCTATCGACGAGACTGGACTTTGTGGACTTGACTGGGTGGTGGACAGATTTAACAAATCTAGAAGGAGAAGGAGGGGTTTGCCGAGCTGTCTGTAAGGGTTGCGGAAATCCAGACAGAACCAAGGCCCAAAACTTGGGTGGGGGTAGCAGGTTTGCCCGTCCCCGCCTCCACAACATTCACCCAGTGTGCCGTCAGGGAGATGTAGCATCCCCGGCCTCAAACCAAAGTGTTGGTGGTCAAATGGCCTTTTGCAGTAACCGTGTTACTCGGGCGTGGATGATGTTTTGGGACATGTGCCTGGGCAAGGCAGGGATGGCACAGAGGGAAAAATAGTGATGGCTTGATTGCTTTCCCCCTTTCCTATGCCATCTGTGGTTGTCATAGGCAACGTGATTTTAAGGGGTGCAGAATTTTATCTTCTTTTTTGTCTAGTTTGGCTTGGGGTCCATGGCAATGTAGAGGAAAGAAGGTTTCCTTGTATGGTCTCACTTTACAGAGAGGTTACATTGTCTTTGGAGTGTATTGTTGAGAGGCTGTGATAGTGGCGTAATAGTGCGACTTGGGCGCGTTATATGCACCCAGACATGCTTCCCCTGCTGTCCCAGTTGCATTCCAGCAGTGTTGGAATCCTTTTCTGAGGTTTCAGGGTGGACTTGGTGACCTCCAAGTGGTCAAATTGAGATTTCCAAGTGGCGAGCATTTTTTTCCCATAGACTTTAATGGGATTCGATATTCGGTCGAATAGTCGAATATCGCGGTCTATTCGAATCGAATTTCGAACTTTCGAATATTTCACTACTCGCTCATCTCTAAATATAACCGCAATAGTGAATATAACCGCAATAGTAACTAGCAGTTTCGATGTGGGTATGTACATTCCTCTATCTTCTCTGGGATAATATTTATCCAAATCTATTATATATATAACTATTAAAAAAAAACAAAAAAAAAACTTGCCATCTTTTCTTTGTTTTCTCTATCTCTCCTGAGTGATGGGGGTCGGCAAGAGAGCGCAGGCTGCGTCAATGTGCTGATATAAAGCCCAGCATCGACGCTGCGTGTGCCACTATCGCCGGCCCTTCCTTACAGAAAACCGAACACCTCCAATTCTGCATTCAATCCCGAAGGTGCCAAGGACCCAAACTCATAAATCATCCTGGACTCACATCTAGACATTTTTTATATGAAGTCTCCTCCTCTCCAATCTTTTTTCACTAGCTGTATTGCTGCATATTTTAAACCTGTTGGATCACTAGCGTGATGTATCTTAAAATGATAGGACACCGTATGTTTCTCATATCCTTTTTTTATATTGTTAATGTGTTCGGCTATCCTCACTTTTAATGATCTCCCTGTACGTCCTACATATTGTTTACAGCAGGGGCACTCTAATATGTAGATTACTGCCTCACTATTACATGTCAGGGTCTCTTTAATTTCCCACTTGTAACCATTGGCTTTTGATACGATAGTTGTTGTTTTTCTATTAAATTTAGTTACCTTACAGTTACAACATACCCCACACCTAAAAAACCCTTTTAGCATATTCCATGGGGTTGTTATTGAGATCGCTTCCTTGTATCTTACTGTTGGTGCTACTTTTTTGAGCCGACCATAATTTTATTTTAGCTC
Source organism: Rhinella marina (assembly GCA_900303285.1). NCBI lineage: Eukaryota > Metazoa > Chordata > Amphibia > Anura > Bufonidae > Rhinella > Rhinella marina. The sequence goes on along the minus strand of ONZH01005928.1, from coordinate 23,393 downwards.
CAAACTTGGGCTAATATGTTTCCGTTCACTGTATCTGGCAGGATACAGTGAACTTTGGCAGAATGTTCCTCTGCTTTAGTGCAAGTGTGGAACTAGCCAAAGCCAGTTTTCCTTAACACAAGTTTTCTTAAATCTCCCCCAGAATCTTTGTTAACCAATTATCGAAGGTTAGACCTCCAAATCTCTCAGGTGTCTTGTGGACAAAAAGGTGTATTTTTCAATTATTTACTTTTCACCCATGTATCTTCAAACTTAGTGTAATTGGTGAGTTAACTATAGTTACTTCATCTAAAAATCTGATTATAAAAGCTTAATTTTATTATAAATCATTTGGTCTGACAATTAATGAACTTTAATTCCAAACTGAAATCCTTAATTTTAACTTAAACACTTTTTTTCTGAGATTTTTATACTGATGACGTATCCTCTAGCCACCGTACATTGTATAACGGCTGTGCTTGGTATTGCAGCTCAGGCCCATTAATTTGAATGTGTTTGATAGCCTAGGAAAAGCAAAGAGAAGAAAAAACAGTTGACTGGCGGGGGCCGATGTGTTGGACCCCCACCAATCTTAGAAAACCCCTTCAACATTTAAGGGTTCCATATTTATTTTCTCAAATCACCTTACATTTTCTACAGCATGTTAAACTCTGGATGTTTGAAGATGTCTATATAGCTCAGAATCCTTTACTTTAGATTATAATTCTCTATAGAAGGGAAGTAGTATCAACTTTTGCCAGTTGGTGGACAGCATACAGGGCCATTTTATCCTCTTCCCCCTCACTCAAATGGTCTTGAGGGGTGTAGGGCTAGTGATTGCTGTAGTGATCACACATGTAAATAGACATGTCATAGTTGTAGCCCAAGAAAACAAAGACCTGCAGGGACACTGAAGGGTAGACCTGGAACAGTGGGGTAACATGGAACGATTGCATTTTTTATTATTTTATGCCATTCTCCCCCTTAGAATAAAATGAAAGGTATCAAGTGAATGAAATCTGATTACTTTGTCAATAATGAGCAAATCATTGAATCAATCCTTTGTGAGCAATTCATAAATTGACAGAACTGATGCGCAATGTTTAAATAAAGTCTTTATCTCGTGCTATGAAAAGGCGGGATATAGTAATTAAAGAAAATAGGAATTGCATTTTATTCACCATTTCCCATTTGTAATTATCCTCTTGAAGTCCCTTTGTAATTATACATTTTTTTTCTGTTGTGCATTAGCATATTCAATCTAAATTGCTTAATTAGATAGTTTGGGCAAATTACAGATGCATAGGAGCCTCATATACATTTTACAAAAGGAGCATTTTGAAACAACCACGCATTTAATTGGAATACAGCAAAAGATAAAAATAAGCTGTATTGGTAAAAATTAATAGAAATGGCAATGATTTCTCAGTCAGACACGCTTTAAACCAAAGTAAACTACTGTAAATCAAAACCATTCTCAATAATGGGAACACATTTATATCACATAAAAACACTATTGGTCATTGAAGTTGAAAGGGGTCTAAAACTTTATCAATTACATTTTTTTTTTCTGAAACTTACAGTTATTGTTTATGACAGATCTATTTATCTGCATAAATTCTTTTTCTTCTCTAATAAAAAAAAGACATGCAGGGAATATTTTGAAATCTTAGTTTGATCTGCATTTTCTTGTGCATCTTGAGAACGAAAGGAGTGCAAATTATAAAATTCAGTGTATTTGTTAAATATATTCAGAATTTCAGATCAATGGGGTCAGAAAGCTTAAAATGACGATATCTGCCAACAATGAAGGATGAAATGGTATATCATGTTTGGTTTTTTTTACCTTTTCTTTTTATTCAAATTTTAATAACATACAAAAAGAAAAATATAACATAATCAAATTAAACCCCCTTAACCCCCCCTCCCACTCCCAACTCCCAACAGCATCTCCCCCACAAAAATAGTTTATTTTATTTCCAGGGACTGAACTCTGCCACAAGGGCCCGTGTTAAACTTGGGTTATTGTATGTTCAAATCGACCTTACCCAATCATTTAGTAACTAGAAGTAAAGAGGAAAAAAAAAAAAAAAAACGGAAAAAAGAGAGAAAGAAAAACACACATACATACCCTTGTTGGCTCCCATTCTTTAACCGCCCCACTCCCCCCCCGCACCCCCACCCCAAACCCCCTCCCTCGACTCCAGCCCGATCCCCATTGACCAGTCCACATCCCGAATTCATAATTCTCATTTCACATCTCTCCGCTTTTTATTATTTATTCCAGTTTCTGTTCCTCCATCAATCACTCCTCATCTCACCACTAGTTGCGGCTATCATGAGGTATTTAAAGATGGGAGAGTTTACATACATACTTGAGTTGGGGACCCATGTATATGACACAGGTATCCATCTCATTATGAAAGGGACCAGCCTCCACTCCTGGATCAAAACTGACCCATAGTAGGACCTTATCCGCTCCTCACATTCTATCATTACCCAGAAAATTATAAATCAGTCTCTACAGATCCAGACCTAGCCCCAGGGCGAGGCCGGGGCGGGGTGCTAAGGGAGGCGACGGACAACAAAAAGGAGCCAAGCTCATTGAATAATCGCCTCATATACAGTCATGGCCAAAAGTTTTGAGAATGATACAAATATTAATTTTTACAAAGTCTACTGCTTCAGTTTTTATAATGGCATTTTGCATATACTCCAGAATGTTATAAAGAGTGATCAGCTTAACAGCAATTACTTGCAAAGTCAATATTTGCCTAGAAAATGAACTTTATCCCCCAAAACACATTTCAACATCATTGCAGCCCTGCCTTAAAAGGACCAGCTAACATCGTTTCAGTGATTGCTCCATTAACACAGGTGTGGGTGTTGATGAGGACAGGGTTGGAGATCAATCTGTCATGATTAAGTAAGAATGACACCACTGGACACTTTAAAAGGAGGCTGGTGCTTGGCATCATTGTTTCTCTTCTGTTAACCATGGTTATCTCTAAAGAAACACGTGCAGTCATTATTGCACTGCACAAAAATGGCCTAACAGGGAAGAGTATCGCAGCTAGAAAGATTGCACCTCAGTCAACAATCTATCGCATCATCAAGAACTTCAAGGAGAGAGGTTACATTGTTGCCAAAAAGGCTCCAGGGCGCCCAAGAAAGACCAGCAAGCACCAGGACCGTCTCTTAAAAGTGTTTCAGCTGCGGGATCGGGCTACCAGCAGTGCAGAGCTTGCTCAGGAATGGCAGCAGGCCGGTGTGAGTGCATCTGCACGCACTGTGAGGCGGAGACTCTTGGAGCAAGGCCTAGTCTGAAGGAGGGCAGCAAAGAAGCTACTTCTCTCCAGAAAAAACATCAGGGACAGACTGATATTCTGCAAAAGGTACAGGGAGTGGACTGCTGAGGACTGGGGTAAAGTAATTTTCTCTGATGAATCCCCTTTTTGATTGTTTGGGACATCTGGAAAACAGCTTATTCGGAGAAGACGAGGTGAGCGCTACCACCAGTCTTGTCTCATGCCAACTGTAAAGCATCCTGAAACCATTCATGTATGGGGTTGCTTCTCAGCCAAGGGAATCGGCTCTCTCACAGTCTTGCCTAAAAACACAGCCATGAATAAAGAATGGTACCAGAATGTCCTCCGAGAGCAACTTCTCCCAACCGTCCAAGAGCAGTTTGGCGATCAACAATGCCTTTTCCAGCATGATGGAGCATAAAGAAAAGGTGATAACTAAATGGCTCAGGGAACAAAACATAAAGATTTTGGGTCCATGGCCTGGAAACTCCCCAGATCTTAATCCCATTGAGAACTTGTGGTCAATCATCAAGAGACGGGTGGACAAACAAAAACCTACAAATTCTGACAAAATGTAAGCATTGATTGTGCAAGAATGGACTGCTATCAGTCGGGATTTGGTCCAGAAGTTGATTGAGAGCATGCCAGGGAGAATTGCAGAGGTCCTGAAGAAGAAGGGTCAACACTGCAAATATTGACTTGCTGCATTAACTCATTCTAACTGTCAATATAAGCTTTTGTTACTCATAATATGATTGCAATTATATTTCTGTATGTGATAAAAACATCTGACAAACACACATAAAAACCAGAGGGCAGCAGATCATGTGAAAATATAATATTTGTGTCTTTCTCAAAACTTTTGGCCATGACTGTACACAACATATAATTAAAAAAAAACCTCTTTATCCTCCCATCATCCCATTATCTTATTTAGAGACAAGTTCTACATTTCTACTCTTACCACTGTTGACAGAATTCAGTCCCCAGATTACAATTACTCATTAATGTACAATATAACCCTTATCCCATTCCTCCCCCACTCCTCTAATTCTCCCTCAATCTTACATAATATAACCACAAGCTCAATTTCTCAAAGCTAGGCCATTTTTTTCATTTATCGCTTCATTTTTTTAATCTTTTATCCCTTTCCCCTCCCCCCATTCCATTACTAATAACAAAAAGCTCAGACATTATTATGTCTTCCACCTCTCTCTCCCAATCATGTAATACTGGTACTTTTTCTGAGATCCACAATCTCAATATAGTCTTTTTAGCACAGCCAGTCATTTGAATTATCATATCCTTCATAGTTCTAGTCCCTCTTAATTGCGATGTATCACCTAAAATAAATATCCATGGGTCTAGCTCTAGTTCAATATGCAACAAATTATTAATTCCTCGTTCCAAAATCTATGCAATTTCGGACATCTCCATAGCAGATGCATTAAGTCTCCACTATCCCTTAAGCATTTAGGACAACAATCTGTCTCTCTTCGTTTCATTTTATATAATTTTAGCGGAGTGTAATATGCATTGTTTAAAATAAAAAATTGTCTGACTCTACTACTAACTCTAGGGCCAGCCCTTGCTATTGACTCTCTTATTTCTATCCAGTTTCTATTTTCTATCGGGCCCATCTTCTCCTCCCACTTCTTCTTAGATTGACAATCCCACAATTTTTGATTCAATACCTTATATATTTTCCCAGTAATCCCTTTCCCTTCTAAAATAGTGTTAATATTTATTATAGATACCTCTTCCCATTTGTATACTTCTTTATTCTTTGTACATTGAAATATATGTAAAACTTGCATAAATCTAAGAAAATCACCACTGTTAATCTCAAATTCCTGCTGTAAACATCCAAAAGATTTTAATTCTCCATTCTTGTGAAATAAATGCTTAACTAAAGTAACACCCTTGTTCACCCAAAATCCTTCATCTCTAAAACCCAAAAATTCACACAATTTCTTATTATACCACAAAGGTGTAAATTGGTTCGATCCTAAGTGTCCTAATATTTGCTTAATTTTTTTCCACACTATATTCATCATATAAATAGTGTCCCCAAATGATTTACTCTACTCCTTATCCCATTCACCTTCCAATAATTCCATCAAACAAGTGACATTTTTAAAGTAAATATTATTACTTTTTAAACCTTTTAGTGAATTAATTCCCATAATAATCCCTTTCATTTGTGTCACTAGAAAATAGTGATAAAAATTCGGGATCGCCAGGCCACCAGAGCTCAATGGTGGATACATTCTTTCTATTTTTATACGTGGGTTTTTATACTTCCAGATCAAATCATTATATATCCTTTTGATTTTTTTAAAGGTATGATTCTTTATCCAAGTTGGTGAGTTTGCTAACACATATAATAGTTTGGCAGAATTATCATTTTTATTAGGCTAATCCTAGAGGCTGTGTCAAGAGGCAATTTATTCCAGCCCTTAATTTTTTGTCTAATGTTATCTATGATTGGTTCCACATTGTTTTCCTCATAATATTTTAAATCTTTTGTTATATTAATGGCCAAATAATTAAATCCTTCTTTCCCCTTATGCACTTTAAGTGAGAATCCCTCAGATTCTAACTTCTCATCCAACAGATAAATAACCGATTTTGACCAGTTTATTTCAAATCCAGACCATTGGCTATATTTAGAGATCAAATTTATTGTTGCATCCAATGAAGGTTTGACTTCAGAAATATACATTAAAATATCGTCCTCAAATAATGAAATCTTTTCGGTATGACTAAACCCCTTAATATTCAGGTCTTTCCTAATAGCTACCGCCAACGGCTCTAAAGAGACAGCAAATAGAAGGGGGGAGAGCGGGCAGCCCTGGCGTGTACCCCTTCTCAGGGTAAATGACTCCGATAGTACCCCATTTATATATGTTCTAGCTCTGGGCTTGCAATACAATAACCTCACCCATTTTATATAGATGTTCCCAAAGCCCATCTCCTCCATTACACTCCATAGATAGTTCCATTATACTCGGTCAAAAGCTTTGATTGCATCTAGTGACAGTATTGCTTTATTTAAAGTATTATTACTGACCTCCTGAATATTATTAAAGACTCTCCTGACATTAACATATGTACTCCTACCCGGTATAAAACCTGATTGGTCTCTGTGAATTAAACTACCAATAACTTTTTTCAGACGATCAGCCAGAATTTTTGCAAGGATCTTCACATCACTATTCAACAAAGAGATGGGTCTGTAGGAGTCCAGGCTCAGAGGGTCCTTCCCTGGTTTAAGAATGACTATAATAACTGCCTCCATCATAGAGTTAGGTAAAGTACCCCTTTCCCATGCCGCCTGAAAAATTTCTAAAAGGTATTCTACCAACTCCTGCCCACCTTCTTTATACACCTCGATGGGGAGCCCATCTGAGCCTGGGGTCCTACAGTTCCCCATCTCCCATATTGCCTTCCTTACCTCTTCTATAGTGATTGGTCGGTCCAGTTGATCTCTTTGTTCACATGTTAAATCACCCAATGAAAGACCCTTTAAAAATTCTACTAACTCTTGCTTATCATAACATACCTCCGATGTATATAGTTGTCCATAGTATTCAGAGAAACAGTTAGCTATTTCTTTTGATGTGGTTATACACCTACCTTCTATTTTAACATATGCTATGTTCCTATTTCCCCCCTCATAATTCACCAACCTCGCCAAGGTTTTCCCCGGTCTCTCCCCCTCCACACCGTATCTCTTATTCCTAATCAGTAATTTATTCACCAAATATGCCTGTTGATTTTGTTCAAAATGGGATTTAGCTGTTACAAAAGCATCCCAATTAGGTATTGAGGGCTTATCTCTATACAGTTTCTCTTTATTTACCATTTCTTGTATCAGTTTTTTCCTCTTACTTTCCTGAATCTTTTTAAACTTGCCCCTCATCACCGCTTTGAGTCTCTGTTGTCATGGAGAAACAATTTCACTTCCTCACTAATATCCATTGAAATCAAGGTTAGCCATTTTGGATTTAACCTAAAGAGATCTCGGCCCCTTTCCTCCAGCTTCAATTTAAGCCTCAGGATCAAGGGGGCATGGTCCGAGTACCCTCTATGACCTATTTTTATGTTAATAACTTTATTTATCATATTTCCACACCCCAGGGCCATATCAATTCGTGACATCGTCTTGTGGGTTTTATTGATACAAGTAAACTCAGTTCTATTCTCATTAAATATCCGCCACAAGTCGTACCAATTTCTTTCCTGGCATAATTTCCTTAGGGGGGAGATCTTATTATTAACTTTGGGAGTGGTTCTTAGTCTATCCTCCACTTCACTCATCACCTCATTAAAATCTCCTACCCATAATAAAGGAATTCCCTCATATTTCAAACATTTAGACCATATTTCTAAGAAGAGATCACATGAGAATGGAGGAGGAAAATAAACATTGACCAGGATGGTTTCAAACCCTTCCAACTTAGCATATAGTATAATGTATCTTCCCTCACGGTCTTTATTTACTTCTAGGATCTCTGATTTAATACTATGATGGATCAATACACAGACCCCTCTAGAGTAAGACGAGAATGTGGCATGAATCTCACACCCCCACCACCGTCTACCCAGTCGTCCTACCTCATCTTTGTTTAAATGAGTCTCTTGAAGGCAGATAACTGCCGGGAGATACTTTTTAAGCATGTCCATCACTGCAATCCTCTTCCTACCATCATTGAGGCCTCTTACATTCCAAGATACGATCGGAGTTGTATTAATTATTTTGCTGTTTGGTATCAAACTACTCATTCTTTACCCCTCCATTAATAAAGAGCCAGGATAGGGAGAGAAAAGGAGAGATAGAGGAGAGAAGGACAAGGGCATACAAAGAAGGGAAATGCTGTTCCAATTCCCCCCCCCCATCCCCGTCGGATCCCAAAACCCTAGTCCATTAACGAACATTGGTCTGGGTCAAAACTAAACACCCTAACCCCCCAATCACCTCATTTTGACCTTAAAAATTACAAAAAAAAAAATTATTTAGCTAAGACCGTTGCGATCCATCCAATCTACCACTTCAGTTGAGGAATTCAATATCAAGATATTTTCTTTATATACTATCCTCAATCTCGCTGAGTACATCATTGAGTAATGAATCTCATGAGTTCTCAATTTATGTTTAACTTCCTGGAAGCTGCTTCTAGCATCATTCGTTGCCTTAGAGAAATCTGGATACAGGAAGATTCTATTACCATTAAAACTAATATCTCCTTTTTTCCGTGCAAGCTGTAACAAAATATTCCTGTCTTGCGGGGAGAGAAGTTTTACAAGAATAGGACTGGGTAATGCCCCTGGGACTTTCCTCCTACCTTCCAGTCGATGGGCTCTCTCTACACTAAAGAATTTAGTGAGATTCTCCATCCCAAATGTATTCAGCAACCATGTATAAATAAAAGTTACACAATCATATCCTTCCACCCCTTCTGGGAACCCGATTATTTTAATATTAGCCCTACGCGAGCGATCTTCTTTCATTTCTAATGACTGTACATCCCTATTTATGGCAGTTACTTGATCCTCTAGATCCGAGATACGATTTTCTGCCTCCTCCATCCTTTCTCTAACAGTAGCTAGATCCGCTCTAACGATAGTTATATCCATTTTAATACTGTTGGTTTGAGTGGTCAAATTAACAATTGATCCGTTTAACTTTTTCACCGTTTTAAGAATTTCCTCCAACAACGAGTTGTCCAAATTACTTGTCTCCGTACGTTTAGATCTAGTTAGCACTCCCTCCCCTTCCTCCTCCTCATAATTCAAACTGTTGTTACTCTTTCCATTATTATTCTCCTTTTGCCGCCTTGTATTTTTCTCAGAGTTAGGTAAAGAGGGTGATGGACTGAAAAACGTATCAATTTTCCCTCCTGGAGGTTTAGTAACTTTCTCCTCCATACCTCTCCCCCGAGTTTCTATTCTTCGGGGGCATACTCATTCTCATGGAGATGGGGAGGGGGATATTGCACACTCCACAGCGATTCAGGTTATTGCACAAAATCCCTCTCAATACCTCTTACATTTATTGCACACCATTCCCAAATTGCATAGATAGACCTCTTATCCCTAATTTACCGTTGCTTAAAGCACAATTTCTTACAGTATCAGAGAAAGGAAAAAGGAGAAAACTATTGCGCAATACAGAGCTATACTATCAAATCAAGTTAGTCCAGCCTATATAGTTATAGCTATTTATAAATATAATGCCTAGTATTGCACCAACTCCCACTCAGCGCCTATTGCAGTTATTGCACACTCTTCCCAAACTGTATAAAAAGAAAGGCCCCTATACTTATTGCACGTTATGCCCGGTTAATAAATAGAGTTCCTCATAGATTCATTAGTGGGATTACTCAGCAGTTCAACCAAAGGATTCAGAAAAGTCTATTCCCTTGCCAGTTAATAATCCACAGTTCACATAGTTGTGTAATTATATAATTATATAACTCCTCAGATAGTTGATTCTTCACACAATCACTACAATTACACAGTTTCCGATGATATCAAGAACGTGTATCACCACGCTAAAATAGCCCATCTTTAGGCTCTTGTAATCAGTAAGACTTCTCCTCGTTACAGCGTCCACTTTAGATGCCCACAGTATGATTAGATCTCACCCACTTTACTTTACCGACTTCCAAGGCTCATCCAAGTATCAGCAGACAATTCCGACCTTCTCCAGCAAAGCGCGTCCTCAGTGAGCTACAAGCGCGAGATTCCGATGAACCACGTGGTTTACTCCTCACAGCTTCCGCCAGGTACAGCCGCCCATCAAAACGCTCCTGCCCCGACAGTCAGCCCGGTCTTGCGACAACCCGCCTCGGCCCTCCGGAGACGCCGTCCGGCAATCAATGTCTGCCACCCCGCAAGGATTGCCACTCTCTCGGATGAAGTCACATGGATCTCATGGTATGAGGTAGATTAGAGGGGGAAAGGACCTGACGCTACAGACTCACATCCTGCGTCCGGCTCCACGCCCTGCCGAAATGGTATATCATGTTTACCTCATTCATATTTTTATTTGCATTTTTTGTGTAGAAAAGCCATGCAATTGTTTTGCTATCTCTTCATTTTTCTGTGTGGTCTTTTTGTGTCTATTTTTTAGGATTTCGTTTTTTGTATACCTTACTGAACTTTTAGGATTTACTTATTGTAAACATTCTCTTAGAGATATCTAAGGGAAAAAGCACCTTAAAATACGCCATATGTAGTGTATGCTACATTTCGTAAAAAATACTAAAAACATTAAAAACACCTAGATGCAATGCAAAGGATGTCTATTCACTATATACTTTAACCAATGCAATACCAGCCCATTTACCCCATTCTTGAATAGGTGCATTTTGAAATTACAATTTTTAACATTACATTTTTTTAAAATGTTTTCTCTAATGTCTTCTGTAACTAGGGCTGACATAGTAGCCCCAGTTACAGGGAGAATACAGCCCTCAGAGAGGTTGTGCAAGGCTGGGACATAAGGACAGAGGACTATCATCCTCACAACTGCGTTGAAGTAGCCTGGACAGAAGTGACCAAGGAACTACAACCCACATAGTGGGAGAAGAGTATAAACATCTTTGCTTGTTGCATAACCAGGGTCACATCTAATTCTGTTATATCCAAAGAAGATTAAAGTTTTTTTTTGAGGTGCTACCATGATGTTCTACTCTTTAGATATATGACAGAACAGTCCTAACTCTTGTATTGCAAAAAGGATAAGACCAGCCTAACATGACCTTAGTTACACTATCCAGTAATAGGCCAGAAATGAATCTATTGATTTAAAACATAGAACAAGAGAGCAATACTTTTAAACCTAAGTGTGCCATGCATTGTGAAACTTTTCACATTTTTACACTTTGACTAATGTTTGAATTTTTAACTTTATATTATGTGATGTAAGTTTATTGTATCTTTGTTCTTAAGAACTGACAACAACCTCTGGGATGATCTTCTGGAAGACAAGAAGAATGCTGGACCATCAGGAACCAGTAGAAGGGAATCTGCTGGAGACAGGCTAGACCTAGACCCCAATGTTGTCACAATAATAATAATGTCTGAACCCCCTCTACAGCTCCACCAACTGCTCCCCGAAGCTATCTCGCCAAGGTAGCTCATCCAAGTGTAACAGTCAAACTAATGTTCCAGCCCATGTTGACCAAAAGGTCCTTGATTATTTAAGCCACACCACCCCGGGGAATAAGACTGTTTGCTTTCTAAAAAGCCTTTCCCCCCATATCAAAGAAGTACCCTCTCATCTTCAAAACTGACTTCTCAGGGCATTTCATATATTACTCGATGCTTGTACACCCCCAAATAATCCTAAAGAGGCCCTTAAAGCCTTAGAGCAATGGTGTTTGTTTGGCCATATTTTGCCACAACCTGCTGCCTCAACACCAGCTGCTTTACCTGTCCATGCTTCCCCTCCTCCACCTTATCAACCACTATAGGCCAATGTCCTATGATGTACCTCATAATCCTTATGAAGCCAATGTTCCTTACCATGGCAATACTGGCCTTAGAAGCATTGTGTTCCCCTTGCACTAGGACCCCATTTCTTGGACCAAAATATTAATTCCCCTGTTTCAGCACCAACCCATAGCCAAAGCAGTAAGCACTCAATGTGCACTGCTCGTCATGCCACTGGTGGTGGAAGTGTCTCTGATGATTTATTTGACAGAATACATTTTTTTTGAGTTGCTACTTGGTCAAAAATGTTGCTAAAAGTGAAAGAGCATACATCTTAGCACTGTATTTTTTCAGTTCAATAAAGTAACACATGAGCATGTAGTCCGTTTTTGTTTAAATCTGTAATTCTATGATTGCACAATGCCGGGAATACATTTTGGAAATTAGTATTTTGATGCCTTAAACTCATTCCAGTCCTCCGTCACTATGACCTGTAATGAGTATTTTCAAAACATAATCAATGTGTGCTTTGGCCATCCGGCCCAAATTAAATTTTTGGAGTGAAAACTCTTTGACATTGGGTATGTGAATTTATATTATGTGTTGGCTCTAATTCAGTCTACTGATTCCTTACAGTCATAGTTTTTTTTTTACTTTCTGGGAAATAAAGTTAGGCTGAACATGTGTACATCTGGACATGATACCAATTGTCTGGCCATGCAATCATTTCTGTTTGGTAACAAAGGGAAAGAGGCCTCTGTTTTTGAAATATGTTTTTTGCTTTTAGTAAGTGTAGATCTTCTAAATGATTGTGCATTAGTAAACATGAACGTGATTTTCTGGATTGTGAGGCAAGCACACATTTCTAGGTGGTACTCTACACCTACAATAGTGATGTATAGTGTTGGCATGTCCATGGCAGTAAGCAAACAGCCCTTGGCCTATGCAATGCTCCACGGGACAATGGGGAGCTTTCTACCAATAAATGGTCCATTGCTTCACTATTTCAAGCTCAGAACTACAGTCAACCCCTTTACAAATATACACATTTTATACATTTAATTAAAATGTACTTTTAAAAGTTAATAAGCACTTGAAAGACTCAACAGACTGAGTAAAAATTTGCTTTATTGGGAAAGGAATGCTAGATGCCGAATGCATTATTGGTTGGCACTTTGCCCAAAATAAAAAGGATGGCAAAGCTCTAGTTTAATTTGGACAAAGTACTTTTAAGCTTGCAGGCCACATTATGGGTCCGCATTATCTTGTGAGACCCTAACCTAACAAAAAAAAGGGGGAAACCAACACTGAAAAAATACATAAGTTTGAAATTAGTGCCCACTTGAAAGACATTCTCGCTGCCATGGAACGGCTCCCTGTGGAGACATAAAATGTTCTGCAAACAAATCTCAATTAAAAAAAGTCCAGTGTTCCCTGGTCTGGCAGTGGAGTAGGAAAACAGAAGCAATGGAGGCAGTTGTCAACGTGGACTCCTCATCAAGGTCTATTGTAGCAACATAGATCCTTAAAAAGCTATGTAAAATAACACACGCTTTTTTCACAGCCTGAACATTTTGAGGTACCAATTGCATTGATGTTAAAAACACTTGGCAGTCAGGATACCGAAAGCACATTCCGCGTAATACTGTGCTCTGGTGAGTTGGTAATCGAATATGCATCTCCTCATATATAACCCACGGCGAGCAAATGGTTGCAACACATTCTGGTTCAGAACAAAGCCCTCGTCAGCAAAAAAACATAGGGTGCTGTTGGGTCCAAAGATCCAGGAAGTTGGCATGGCTCAGGAAGATCCAGTTGGTTGCTCAGAGGCTGCTGACACATTTTAGAAGCCCTGAAGATACGAGCATCAGCAGCACTTCCATTGGCCCCGATATCAACAATTACAAAACAGTATGAACTGTCCACAACAGCCAACAACACTATCGAAAATTGATTGCAATTGTAGTAGTTTCCCATCAAGGGCCCCAATACAGTAAGGAAACTGCACTGCTTCCTGAAAACCATACACAATCTCCAACCACTGCTGCCATGTAGGTGTGCACATGACTGTTGCCCAGAGTGTGCCCCAAATATGCTCACAGGTCTCCACAATGAGCTTGGCAATCGTCGACTTTCCCAGTAAAAATTCAAAGTGCAACAATGCAAATGAATTTCCTGAGGCAGGAAATCTGTGGATGTAACGAGAAAAGTAATTCCAATTAAAAAAAAAAAAACAATTCACGCACAAATAAAAATGTTTGTACCAATGAAGCTAAACAACCTCATAAAGCAATTAGTGAAAACACACACCTGCAATAACAAAACACCATACAGTATAAAAAAACTGAGAAACCAAAAAAACACGTTAGCCAAAATAAAGCACTGCAAACAGGTGCCAGAGTAGATAAGATGAGGGCGTAGGTCAGGGATCAGCAACCTTCGGCACTCCAGCTGTTGTAAAATTACAACTCCCAGTATGCAAACTTACTCAGCTATTCTTGTAACATCCATAGAAGTGAATAGAGGATTCTGGGAGTTGTAGTTCCAGAACAGCTGGAGTGCCGGTGGTTGCTGATCCATGCCTTAAGTTCTCTAAATGAGTATCAGAGTACTGAATGGACAATCAGTATTTGTAATCCAAAACTAGGAGTGGGTCCAAAACACAAAAGAGGTACAAATCTTTCCCTTATACTTTTTCTTGGTAGGTTTGAGTGCTGGTTTGGGGTTAAAAATACCGATGGAAATACTAATCAAGTATTTACTATGTGAAAGAGGTCTTAAGCGCTAGAGTACCGGTGCCATACATGTACGGCGGAAGTACTTGTTCTAAATATGGCGCCTGCTAGCAGGTCTCTACAGTTTCGAGCAGCAGAAGCTTGGGGCTAATGTCTGCAAAAAACAATAATGCATATCGCAAACATTTAACATTTTAATGTTGAAAAACCGGAAGTACCGGTTCTAGGTTAGATCAGGCTTCCCAATGTGGTGATCAGGGGAGTCGTTCCTTCTCTCTGAAATGCTGGGTCTCTCTGAAGAAACCCAGCGTATCAGAGCTGCAGTTCTTATGGAGACCTACAGGTGGCAGGCCTCCATGGCATAACAAAAAAAAAAAATGTGAACAGAAAAATAAAAATTTTATGGCTCCAATAAGACGGAAGAAAAATTTAATTTACCAAAGAAAATGCACTAAATTGTGTTTTTTTTTTTAAACTCGCATGTTGTAGAGATTTGGAAAAGGGGCATGGTTTAAGGTGCAACAATGGCTTATAATTATATGCTTTTTCATCCTGCAGAATCCAGCAAGAAGACATATACAGTAATGAATTTTTTTTAGTTTTGTTTTTTTACTATGTACTTTTCTACTGCAACTGAGGCATCCATGGAAGCCCCAGTGACAAGGAAAAACAGGTGATGTGGTGACAACAATTACTGGTAGAGCTGTTCTATCCCTGGCAATACCCAGCAATCCTACTATGCCTAAAGACAACCAGCCATCACGTGATTGCTGAGTCCAATAGATGAAACAACATTGCCAACTGCTCAACAAGCATTATATATGCAAGAGACGGCAAAAGTGATAAAACATCTTCTCTGGGTTCCTGGCTGTCTCACGCAGACAACTCGACCTACTCCTGCCAAAATGCAGTAGCCATACATTTACATAGGTAAGAGATTAAAGCTCAGCACCATGCGCCATGCAAGTACAGTAAGAGTTTGCTTTATAGATTTATGGTGTTATGTACAGTATTCCGATAGCATCCATTTAGTACAAATATTCGTTTAATTTGAAGCAAAATTCTTCACCAGATTTGCTCCATCCTCCTTGTCCAAGAGAGTTTGAAACATATTTGTCAACTTCCCACACTTTGAGGAAATTGCTTTGAAATGCATTGCATGATTCAATTTTAACTGCAGGAAATGCCCTGAAGAATCAGTAAATAAGCAACTCGGGAATTAAATTAGCCCCTAGCTACCATAAGCAAATAACCAGCTCATAACAGTGTGTTATCTAGCTGACCAGTTGAAGAGATTTTTTTTCTACTTTAAAAAAAAAAAAAATTAAAAAGCATGGCAGCATATTACTCTAATTTCAAATGCACCAGAGAAGATAATATTATCATGAACCTGGCCATGGGTGAAATTTATATAAGTAATGATTGGAAAAGGATGAGCTTCTAGCTTGTAAAGAATGGCTTGGTAATTTAATTAAAGTTGCTATAAATATTTCAATTCAGATGCATGCATGTCAATTTGCAATGACATAGCCAAATGGATTGTCTTATATTTAGGAATTTATAACATAAAATTTGCAGGAATTAGTCTTTTTAGTTATTCATTTCATATCATTAGAAGATTGTAAGCTCTCCCCCTTTGCACCAGTTTGTGTTTATCGTATTTGTATTTTTATATTCTGTATATGTAAACCTTCAGAGTCATGGAATTAATGACGCTTTCAAATAAATAATAATAAGAATAATAATCAGAAGTCCTTATACAAGGCTGCTATCTATCTATCTATCTATCTATCTATCTATCTATCTATCTATCTATCAATTGCCAACCTCCATATTTGTCCTATCTTTACAAGTGACCAAAAATGTAACAGACATTTTAATGGACAATTTGGAAATACAAAAATGAATGCCAAAGATAACTGATGTATAGTGGGGAAAAACGTATTTAGTCAGCCACCAATTGTGCAGGTTCTCCCACTTAAAAAGATGAGAGAGGCCTGTAATTGACATCATAGGTAGACCTCAACTATAAAAGACAAAATGAGAAAACAAATACAGAAAATCACATTGTTTGATTTTTAAAGAATTTATTTGCAAATTATGGTGGAAAATAAGTATTTGGTCACCTACAAACAAGCAAGATTTCTTGCTCTCACAGACCTGTAACTTCTTCTTTAAGAGGCTCCTCTGTCCTCCACTCATTACCTGTAGTAATGGCACCTGTTTACATAGTAACATAGTTTATAAGGCCGAAAAAAAGACATCTGTCCATCCAGTTCGGCCTGTTTTCCTACAAGTTGATCCAGAGGAAGGCAAAAAAAGACCCTGTGAGGTAGAAGCCAGTTTTCCCCACTTTAGGGAAAAAAATTCCTTCCTGACTCCAATCAGGCAATCAGAATTACTCCCTGGATCAACAACCCCTCTCTAGTAACTATAACCTGTAATATTATTACCCTCCAAAAATACATCCAGGCCCCTCTTGAACTCTTTTAGTGAACTTACCATCACCACCTCCTCAGGCAGAGAGTTCCATAGTCTCACTGCTCTTACCGTAAAGAATCCTCTTCTATGTTTGTGTACAAACCTTCTTTCCTCCAGACGCAGAGGATGTCCCCTCGTCACAGTCCTGGGGATAAATAGATCGTGGGAGAGATCTCTGTACTGACCTCTGATATATTTATACATAGTTATTAGATCTCCCCTCAGTCGTCTTTTTTCTAAAGTGAATAAGCCTAATTTTGATAATCTTTCTGGGTACTGTAGTCCACCCATTCCAGTTATTACTTTAGTTGCCCTCCTCTGAACCCTCTCCAGCTCTGCTATGTCTGCCTTGTTCACAGGAGCCCAGAACTGTACACAGTACTCCATGTGTGGTCTGACTAGTGATTTGTAAAGTGGCAGGACTATGTTCTCATCACGGGCATCTATGCCTCTTTTGATGCAGCCCATTATCTTATTGGCCTTGGCAGCAGCTGTCTGACACTGGTTTCTGCAGCTTAGTTTGCTGTTCACTAAAATTCCTAGGTCCTTTTCTATGTCAGAGTTACCCAATATTGTACCATTTAGTATGTACTGGTGACTTGCATTATTCCTTCCCATATGCATAACTTTACATTTGTCAGTGTTAAACCTCATCTGCCACTTCTCTGCCCAAGCCTCCAGTCTATCCAGATCCATCTGTAGCAGTGTACTGTCCTCTTCTGTGTTAATTACTTTACACAGTTTAGTGTCATCTGCAAAAATTGATATTTTACTGTGCAAGCCTTCTACAAGATCATTAATAAATATATTGAAGAGAATAGGGCCCAATACTGACCCCTGTGGTACCCCACTAGTGACAGTGACCCAATCTGAGTATGTACCGTTAATAACCACCCTCTGTTTTCTATCACTGAGCCAGTTACTTACCCACATACAGACATTTTCTCCCAGGCCAAGCATTCTCATCTTATATACTAACCTTTTATGTGGTACAGTGTCAAATGCTTTGGAGAAGTCCAGATATATGACATCCATTGATTCGCTGCGGTCTAGTCTAGAACTTACCTCCTCATAGAAACTGATTAAATTGGTTTGACATGACCGATCCCTCATGAAGCCATGCTGATATGGAGTAATTTGCTTATTCTCATTGAGGTACTCCAAGATAGCATCTCTTAGAAAACCCTCAAACAGTTTACCCACGACAGATGTTAAACTTACCGGCCTATAGTTCCCGGGCTCTGTTTTTGGACCCTTTTTGAATATTGGAACCACATTTGCTATGCGCCAATCCTGTGGAACACTCCCTGTCAGTATAGAGTCCTTAAATATCAGAAATAAGGGTCTGGCGATGACATTACTTAATTCTCTTAGGATACGGGGGTGTATGCCATCCGGTCCTGTTTGAACTTGTTATCAGTATAAAAGACACCTGTTCACAACCTCAAACAGTCACACTCCAAACTCCACTATGGTGAAGACCAAAGAGCTGTCAAAGGACACCAGAAACAAAATTGTAGTCCTGCACCAGGCTGGGAAGACTGAATCTGCAATAGGCAAGCAGTTTGGTGTGAAGAAATCTACTGTGGGAGCAAAAATTAGAAAATGGAAGACATACAAGACAACTGATAATCTCCCTCGATCAGGAGCTCCACGCAAGATCTCACCCTGTGGGGTCAAATGATCACAAGAACTGTGAGCAAAAAACCCAGAACCACACGGGGGGACCTAGTGAATGACCTGCAGAAAGCTGGGACCAACGTAACAAAGACTACCGTCAGTAACACACTATGCCACCAGGGACTCAGATCCTGCAGTGCCAGACATGTCCCCCTGCTTAAGCCAGTACATATCCGGGCCCGTCTGCAGTTTGCTAGAGAGCATTTGGATGTTCCAGAAGAATATTGGGAGAATGTCAGATGGTCAGATGAAACCAAAGTAGAACTGTTTGGTAGAAGCACAACTCGTCGTGTTTGCAGGAGAGTGAAGGTCCTGGAGTGGCCTAGCCAGTCTCCCGATCTCAACCCCATAGAAAACCTTTGGAGGGAGTTGAAAGTCCGTGTTGCCCAGCGACAGCCCCAAAACATCACTGCTCTAGAGGAGATCTGCATGGAGGAATGGGCCAACATACCAGCAACAGTGTGTGCCAACCTTGTGAAGACTTACAGAAAATGTTTGACCTCTGTCATTGCCAACAAAAGATATATAACAAAGTATTGAGATTAACTTTTGTTATTGACCAAATACTTATTTTCCACCATAATTTGCAAATAAATTCTTTAACCCTTTCAGTACCGGAGGTTTTTTCGGTTATGCGTTTTCGTTTTGCGCTCCCTGCCTTCAAACAGCCATAACTGTTTTATTTTTCTGTTCACATAGCTGTATGAGGGCTTTTTTTTTGCGGGACAAGTTGTACTTTCCAACGCCTCCATTTAATATTGCATATGGTGTAGTGGGAAGCGGGAAAAAAATTCCAAATCGGGTGAAATTGCAAAAAAACAGCTATTCCGCTACAGTTCTACGGGTTTCTTATTTACAACATTCGATGTTCATTAAAACTGACCAGTAACTTTCATTCTACTGGTCAGTACGAATCCGGCGATACCTAATATGTATAGTTTTTCCTGCGTTTTGATAGTGATAAAATAATTATAAAGTTGGCCTTTTTTTGTTGTTGTTGTCATATCTTGACCCCTATAACTTTTTGGTATTTATGTGTACGGAGCTGTATGGGGGCTAATTTTTTGCGGGGCGATCTGAAGTTTTTATTGATACCATTCTGGGGTGTGTATGACTTTTTGATCACTTGTTATTTAATTTTTTTTTAGAAAAAAAAAAGCGACAAAAAACAGCGAATCGCCATTTGGACGCTTTTTTCCGCCACACAATTCGCCGTATTGGATTTTTTTTATATTTTAAAAATAAGGGGGGGGGGTTTCGGTCATGGTGATACCCATGATGTCTATATTTATTGTTATTTAGGTATTTATTTTTTAATTATACGGAAAGGGGGGTGATTTGAACTTTTATAATTTTTTATTTTTTATATATTTTTTAACATTTTTTAAAAATTTTTTGTGATTATTTTAAAGCTCAAATATGAGCAAATATATTGTGTTTTTTTATTTTTTCTTTATGAGCAATTAGGGTCTTTTATTTTTGACTTAAAGACCGAATTTGCTCATTTCCTATCCTGGCCTGCCATCTAGTGGCCAGAATAAGAAGATGCACTTTCAGATCGTATACAGACACCCCGATTGGCCACACGGGGTGTCTGTACACCACCCAAAAGCGTACGCTTCAGGGTTTAGACGCAACTAGATGCCGTGATCACGGCATCTAAAGGCCTACGAAGACGCCGCCGATGGCGATAAGTACTCACAAGTCTCTGCTGTTATAAACAGCAGAGACTTGCTGGCCACGACGCCCACCGCACGTGAGAGCTGGCGCCATGTGTCCGCATCGTCCCAGCGCCATACATGTACGGCGCTGGTACTGTAAGGGTTAAAAATCAGACAATGTGATTTTTTTTCCCCACTGTATATCTATATCTCAGATACTTATATGAACACATTAGCTACTTTTACTGGGTCTGTAAAATTGTATCTTCACAAACTTCACAAAAATTGCTTAAAGGGTTTCTGTCACCAGTTTTTTCGGTATGAATCAGGCTGACATTAGAGATGTGCTAATGTCACCTGATTCCAAATATATATATCTGTTTTATTTACTGGTGCCCCCATTTTTATATAAAATGAACTTTTATTTTATGCTAATAAGGCTCCTAGGTGCAAGGGGCGTTACCTCTGCTCCTAGAGGCTCTGTTGATTGACAGGACCAGGCAGAGAAGAAACACTCAGTTCACCATAGATTTTAAGGACCTTCAATGATGTCATGACCATGTGATCAGTCACATGGTTTAGGAGGAGACAGGCTGTTTGTGTGATCCTAACCATGTGACTGATCACATGGTCATGACATCATTGAAGGTCCTTAAAATCTATGGTGAATTGAGTGTTTCTTCTCTGCCTGGTCCTGTCAATCAACAGAGCCTCTAGGAGCAGAGATAACGCCCCTTGCACCTAGGAGCCTTATTAGCATAAAATAAAAGTTCATTTTATATAAAAATGGGGGCACCAGTAAATAAAACAGATATATATTTGGAATCAGGTGACATTAGCACATCTCTAATGTCAGCCTGATTCATACTGAAAAAACTGGTGACAGAAACCCTTTAACATTACCTAGAGCAGGGATCTGCAACCCCTGGCACCCCAGTTGTTCTGTAACTACAACTCCCAGAATAGAGTTTTCACTTCTATGGGAGAACAACAGTGTAAGTGTGCATGCTGGTAGTTTTAGATTTACAGCAAATGGAGGGCTGAAGGTTGACACATAGTGAAAACATCTGTTCTTACAAAGTGACATTAAATTCATTATGGCATATGGTCATATGTACAGTATGTGTAAGGAACATGCTGTCTATTGTTTTACCTATGCCACTTGAATGATATTTTGATATGATTAATATTTCTTTCTTCTTGCTATTAAAGGGGTTTTCCAGCCACTTATATTGATGACCTGTAATCAGGATAGGTCATCAATATCAGATCCAATTATTTACAAATGGCTCTTAGGCCACAAACACCCCAACTTGCCCCCGAACTAAAGTAATTAAGATTAAAACATAACTTTTATTTGTTTTATAATTCAAAAGCAACTTACTGTGCAAGGTGCCCTAACCATTAAAACCACTCACAGGGAGGGTGACTAATGCCAATTCTATAAAGGAAGCAGGGTGTGCACCAACCACTGCTATACCCTAATCATCAATACTTTTGTTTTATTTCACGACCTAGCCTGGTCTTCGTAGATACAGTGCTATTGGCTACCTAATTAGTCACTCGCCACTGGGCTATTAAAATGTTAACCACTGCCCCCCAACATGTTTCGCCAGTGACCTGGCTTCATCAGGGATCACAGACAGCAATGGTAGGTAGCGCTACTGTCAGAGGTTTTATAAGGCCTTTCTCCACCCTCTAATTTACACTTACCAATCGTCTGGTTGTTTGTATTTCACTACAAGTACAGGACCTTCCTGAAAATACCAAAAGGCCAATGAGCGGTCTTTCTCCACCCGCTAGTTAACACTTATCAATTGTCTGGCTGTTTGTATATCACTACAGGTATAGGACCTTCCTGAGAGAACCAAAAGGCCAATAAACGGCCTTTCTCCACCGTCTAATTAACACTTGCCAATCATCTGGCTATTTCTATTTCACTACAGGTACAAGACCTTCCTGAAAAAACCAGGAGGTCAGCCACTAGTGGGCAGAAAATTAGAAGGTCCCTGTTGAGAAGAATGAAAAAAAGATTACTAAGTTATAGTTGATGGACTAGTAATAATTAGAGATGAGCGAGTAGTGAAATATTCGAAAGTTCGAAATTCGATTCGAATAGACTGCGAAATTCGACTATTCGACCGGATATCGAATCCCATTAAAGTCTATGGGAAAAAAATGCTCGCCACTTGGAAATCTCAATTCGACCACTTGGAGGTCACCAAGTCCACCCTGGAACCTCAGAAAAGGATGCCAACACTGCTGGAATGCAACTGGGACAGCAGGGGAAGCATGTCTGGGTGCATATAACGCGCCCAAGTCGCACTATTACGCCACTATCACAGCCTCTCAACAATACACTCCAAACACAATCTAACCTCTCTGTAAAGTGAGACCATACAAGGAAACCTTCTTTCCTCTACATTGCCATGGACCCCAAGCCAAACTAGACAAAAAAGAAGATAAAATTCTGCACCCCTTAAAATCACGTTGCCTATGACAACCACAGATGGCATAAGCAAAGGGGAAAGCAAATAGACCCCACCCCTAATTGTCATTGTGTGTGTGAGATGTGGTCAGACATGTCTTCTTTAAAATGTAAAAACAACTCAAAACACATGCAGAAGCCCTTAAAATGCCAAATTGTTGGCGCTTGAGATGTCAGTGACCCGACCTGGCCCAGTGTCATGTCTAGCAGGTAAAGCAGGGATGTTGAGGATGCGTGACCGCAAAAAGCAGAAGGAAGAGGCCGTGGGCTGGCCAGACTCATGAAAATTTTGTGGCGGCCCAAGAGGTGACACCTCTTAAAAATTATGTGGAGGCCCAAGAGGTGAGACCTCTTAAAAATTATGTGGAGGCCCAAGAGGTGAGACCTGTTAAACATTTTGTGGAGGCCCAAGAGGTGAGACGTATTAAAAATTATGTGGAGGCCCAAGAGGGGAGGTTAAAAATTATTGGAGGCCCAAAGGTGAGACTCTAAAATTATGTGGAGGCCCAAGAGGTGAGACCTCTTAAAAATTTATGTGGAGGCCAAGAGGTGAGACCTCTTAAACATTTGTGGAGGCCCAAGAGGTGAGACCCTTAAAAATTATGTGGAGGCCCAAGAG